>KZ118973.1:3663-17785 GCA_002153405.1 Mycosphaerella populi pn0402 | reverse complement strand
AAAAGAAAAGAAAAGAAAAAAAGAAAAAGAAAAACAGAAAAGAGAAAAGAGAAAAGAGAGAGAAAGAAATTAACCTAGTGGTGGATTCTGGCCTGATGACATGCGATACGTTTGTGGATTTTGCCTCTTACAGGTATAGGTATCGTTCAACCTTGGGGGTTCTTCTATAGACTCAGGGCTGCATTTTCCGCTCTAATTCCATTTGGGCAAACATTATAACTTGGTGCACACCCGCTTGTTTCAATCTATATATGTGCAGTTCAACATCCCCCGAGGTCTCAGACAGTACCTACTAGGTATCTACTCCCAGGGACTTCCTATTCTTCTCACCACAGCATCCCTGTCCAAAATCTCTTATTTGACTTTTGAAGCGACGGAGCAATTGAGATTGTACCAGGGCAACCCTCGAGTCTAAAAGGCGTATGACCACCAACTCGGCCTTTATCTCCCCCCTCCTGGCATGCTTCGAATATAAGCATCGCATGTTCTCGAATATCGCCCACGTGAGCCATGCAATTTGACCAATCTCCTGTATAGTTCACACCAAGAGCGCAACTTTTGGAATGCTGAGAAAGAACAGTTGAGAATGACGTCAGTATTCCGTGAAATAACAAACAAATAACAGCATGAAGACAAACGTTGCACTAAACTTACACCTTCCCAGTGCCAACTGCCATTTTTGCCTTTGTTGGCATCGCGATCTGGTTTCTCATTCATTCTACCAAAAGCATGTACACAGTCTTCAATCAAGGGGGATGTAATTTTGGTCTTGCAGACAATATCATTAATACCTGGTCTAGAATAGCGAGGTGATATATGAGCAGAGGTCTCAGGGCCTGGGCCATCAGGCTCACCCTCACCATTGATTATAGATCGATACCACTTAGGATAGACAGACTTTGAAAACCTCCGACCCTTGACGACTGGAACTTGTAGTTCCGCTTCTTTTGGGGGCTCGGGCTCCCACACCTCTGAAGAACAATTCTCAGAGTAAGTACTCAGAGCACCCGGCTCGCGATTCTCTCGAGCCAGGTTTTGCTCATAGTTTAGATTCGGGTCCCAAGCGGATGGGTATTCCGGATACTTCCCAAAGATATTTTGCATATGTCTCGAAGCACAATAGTAAACGTAATTGTCGTTGTTTCTAGCGGCAACATCCTCTATCTTTCTCTTTGCTAGTAGTTTCGATAAACCTGGTCCATATGATCTTCTCAGCTGACCACCTCCAATCGCTTGTTTTATATCGAAACCTGAAATTATATATTTAGCATCTTTTCATTCTATAGCGCCTGGAAGAGAAACTGGAGAAACTTTTGTCCTATCAAGTACACAGAGGCAGCTTCCCCATTGATTCAGCTGGAAATTTTATGTCCTGGGGACAACATAATAGCAGTCAAAGTTGATCTTTCTAGACCACTAAGTATACCGGAAGCACTTATCTTTGCATGGGAATGCAATGGCGCACTGACTTCAACTACAGCAACCTCAAACAATGGAAATGTTCTTCCTCTTGTTATTAAGATATGGTGGAGCACTTTGGGTGACTGCTAGACTTTACCGCGATGCGCTTGTAATCAAAAGAACACATAAGCATTCATGAAGATTCAAATGTAAGCCCTCGCAGCCTTTGTAGTTTGAGGGGTTTCCACCATTGTTGGAAGGTGGAACTCGTCATATTGTCAAGTTCTTGGTTATTTGATGAGTTGTTTGCTGTTCTAGCAACGCCCGACAGTGAAGGAGTGGTCTTCCGGTATACTCTGTGGCTAGTATATCAATTTGATAATAGATAGAAAATCAGTATATCCAACCTTCTGCTCAGTTTCATACCCTCAATGTCTGCATAATGTACGACTCGATGGGAATTAGAAAAAGTAAATAAGAAAAATACTCACAGCCACCCTGGCAGACTTCAGCAGGGGTGTTTCTTAAGTGTAACCATTCGTGGAGAGATATTAAAGCTGTAGGACGAATTACTACTGCGTGTTACTGGTAACCAGTGTAGCGAACTTACCTTGGCTCCTCATGTTTCGCACGTTCCTCCGCACATCTTGATCTGGATTTTTTTTTATTTCCATGATCACTTGATCCAGTGGCTTGAACGCATTGAAGTATAGGGGGCAATATGTGATTGTTTGGTAAGGCTTGGTGTTCGTTATCGTTACTGCGGCCATATCTTTTTTGCAAACTGAGCCTTCATTTTCGTTGCCGCAAGCTACACTGACATATCTATCAAGCCACCAGTCACTCCATCCAATTCCACGATGCTGCCGCTTTGCCCGAACGAGGGTGTCGATTATTCGTGCCTGCTCAAATACGTTCTGGCTCGGTGGTCCGAAATAGTCAATCGAGGACCTAGTGTCGAAATCCAGGTTCGCCACGCGGAACCAATCACCTTCTGAGTCAGATAAGCCAGCTTCTGCTAAGTCGAGGGCGTCGCGGTGGGCCTTCATAATAGTAGCACCCTGGTCTGGAGTACAGCCATCGAAGTCAATAAATGAAGTTTGTGCAGATACGCCACCGCGTCCCCGTGAAGCCGTAAGCACGTGGTAAGGAAGTGGCTTGTGGTAGAGCAGCAAGCTCAACAAGCCAATGAAAGTTGCCACAGCACTCGGGATGAGCAGCTTGCGTGGATACATCTTGTGCTGAAGTTTCTTACAAGTCTGTGCTACTGAAGAGTTAAGAAGAAATCCGTCGAATAAATGTAGGTTCCTCTCGACAAGATATTCGAGAATTTTTTTCGAGGCCTTCTTTGTATACCTCAAAATAGAATTGCTTTATTCTACGCTTTTCCGAGTATAGCAACCATTGTTCCAGAGCCAAAATTCCCCATTATCGCAAAAAGATCTCACTTTCACCCTTTGGCATGGCTTGATGGACGGATTGGATGCTGCCGTGGAATTATTATTGGATGGCGCCACATATGGAGCGCCACATATGGATTGGTATCAAGCCTATGAAACTAAAGGAATGTATCTGTCAAATGTGACATTCAATGGGAAAAAACGAGTAGATTGCCGAAGCAAAACGAATGTATTGAATTAAAAATCAACAAACGAACAAGCCCAACGTATTGATGGCTTTGCTGTCATTGTAAACATTGAAACATGCAAACCATCTATACCGTAAGCGAAAATCCAATGGTCCAAAAATCCAAATATTTCAAGGTATCCTGCAAGAAGATCCTGATGCAATCAATACACCAGATCTTGAGTCTGTACAATGCGCACTCTATCAATTTCCACCAATCTCAACGACCCAAGCGGTCGTTCCGCGCTAGTCCTCATATTGATGACACACCTTCAGGTGCTTAGAAGATGGTGAAGACGGGAACGGAGGAGGAGGGGGTAGCGGAAGAGGAAGAAGGGGTGCGGCTGGCAGAGCTGCTAGCGGAGCCACTGGCAGAGCTGGTGAGAGCATGGCGCTTCTGGTAGCCACCGGGGAATCCACCAGGGAATCCAGGGAATCCAGGGAAGGGGTACCCCGAAGGAGTGGGCAGAGGAGTAGAGCTCAGGCCGGAGCTGGAAGCGGAGCCGCTAGCAGAGCTGGTGGCAGAGATGGTGGCGAAATGGCGCTTCTCAAAGGGGAAGAGAGGGAATCCAGAGACCGAAGGGGTGGCAGTGGAAGAGATAGCGGAGGAAGAGCTGGCAGGAGTCGAGCTGGCAGGAGTCGAACTGGCGGAACCAGAGCTGGAGTGCGCAACGTGAGGAACAGCGAGGGCACAGCCCACGAAGCCCATGACAGCGACACCGGTGAACTTCATTTTGATGTATGAAAACTTTGGATTGTTTGGTTCAAACGACGGACGTATATAACGAAAGAATTAGGGCTGAGGCGCAAAAGGAACTTTCGGGCGTACAGCTGGCCCTCAGTCTTTATAAGGGTCTGGCAGATAGTGGATGGACCCACGTAGACCCTCAACCCCAGCGGAAACTCCGTCATGGCACCATTATCAGAGATTTTGTTGACATGCTTTTTGGGGTTGGGTCGCTACACCGGTATACAGAAGGCAGGTGTCGATCCTTGGTCCAGGCGTAGTGGGGGCCTTCAGGGGTACAGGGGCCAGTGGAAGGATCAGGAACCAGGGACTGGCTCTGAACCCCCTTTGACGAGTGCCCGATAGCGTTTCGACGGGCCTAAAGTGTGCTAGATTCGCGCCCTAGAGTGTATCAGGCCTGGCGTATCGCTGCAGGGCAGTGGCGTGAATTAAGCTGACTGGCTGAAGAAATAAAGGTTTGGCACAGCTACAGTATCCAGACTCCGGCCTCCGTGTCGCTAACGAGGCATTCCCCGTCTTCAGGCGTGATAGTCCTGTCTCGGCTTGCCTAAGGTGGTGTGATCCGCCGTGGTTGGCGGCTTTTCGTCTTTCCGTGCAGATTGTTGTTCAGTGGACCCCTCGCGGCTGGGGTCCATTCTGGACGGTGTTGACTAGGAAAGATACCACCAACGAGCTTAAATGTTGATTCTTTCCTTCTTTGGAGTTCCATGTGTCGTCCACATTCGAGAACTCCACGAAGGATTCCGTACTCCTTCTCTTTGTACGGAATATGGAGTCATAACATTTCAAACACTCCTTCTATTTGGAATTTCATCCACGCCATAAGTCTTATCTTGCCATGCACCAAGCAATTGCAGCACTAGCCAGAGATGTCTGGTTCCATGCAACCCCTGTACTGTCAACACACGGGTTTCGTGGGTTGCATTGCGGCAAAAGGCAACAGTCTACGTCGGGAAATAGATTGACATCCCGACCGATTGATACGGATGAACAGCGGGCACTTGGGGTTCATTGGGATCGGCGCTGGAAAATTGGTCGCAAGCGCGCTGTAGCTTCTAATTAGTAGAAAATTAGAAAGAACCTATCCGCATTGACAGAAACCGGGGCAGACTTTTCATCTTTCTGTTTCGTTTTATGTTCTTTGTCCGGGTAACCAGGAACATTAAGCGCCGATACTAGATCAGGGATCAGGGGTTCCACTGCGAGATCCAGAAGGCTGTGGCCATGTTCGGTGGTTGAAACGCCGGTGTGGCTGGACGAGTTTCATGCAGGATTCTGCCCCAATGAGCTTCGGGCCAAGTTGCCACACATCTGTTGGCGAAAGTTTGACTGAGGTGTTATCATGATGTCGTCTTCAGCTTAGTGTGCAGATCAAGGGGATAAGAGTGGATCCAAAGGGTCAAAAACGCCACAACCTGTGCCGCGAAAAGCTCAGGAAGTGCCATGAGTGGGGCTTATATGTGGGTTTGTAACAGCAGGGATGGACCTATAACTAACAGGATCCAGGTGAAATGAAGCCTGGAAACTGGGTATCTGTGCTGCGGATGGCCAAGGAAGCAGGCGGGATAGTATTCATAAAACAGGAGGAAACCCCCCATCAGAGCATATTTTGACGCTTTCCATCCTGCTTAATCCCCATCAAACAGATGATGTCGACATTCAAGATGCACAGTCATCGTGGAGTCGACGCCCGACCCCTATGCCGATGATTCCCTTATTTGGACTACCTCTTTCCACCAGTGATTCCTTCCAAGGCACCACACAAGGTCCCTTTCCTTCGGACTCCGTAGGGTTCTGGCATCTACAGCAGAGATAATAATACAGGAGCAGTCGTTCCGAGCCAATGGTCAAGACGCAAGATCTCGTATTCGGAAAGAAACCTTGTCGTATTGGTCTAGACCTTGCTGGAAGAGCTGGTCTAACAGAGCTTGGAAGGATACTAAAGATCTCATATCGCCAGGTCACCCTGATTCGTCTTGGTCGGGCTAACAGGTTGGTTGCACTGCAGCTAATAAACTCATAGTCTGCCGCTCAAATCTGACATTGCGCGCCCGTGGGCTTGGTCTATCTTTCCCAAAAAGGAAACACCCGAGCTATAATCCCGCTAAATCAATCTAGAGACAAAAGGAAAAGCGTCCAAGGTCACAATGCATGGTGTACATAAATGGTGCTGGAAACAATGCAAAGAAAGGTAATAGTTGAGCATGATGAAAGACTTGGGTATAATGGGTGGTGACCTGCGTCCGCGAAACTAGAAGAGACATAAAACTTGGTCTTGATGTATCCATGGATGCAAGATCTCTGCTCTGCTTGGATTTCTCCCTGATTCAGGCTGCATTCTGTTGAATATCCCGCTGAGACATATTTTTCAGGTTCCGTTTCTTTAATGGCGGAAGGTGTGGGTGGAAGATTCTGCAGAGTTCGGATGCACGCTAGGTGTCATGTCAAGGAAGTGGCGTGAAGAAGGCGATAGCGCCATAGATACTTCACGAGGAGACGGCGCATGGACCTGTTTAGGCGAGCCTCGATGCCCAGAAGCGGATCTCTGAGACCTTCCAGAGAAGGAGGATGGCCGAGATCGGTTAGGACTACGCGATCCATAGCTCAAACTTTCTTGGTAGGACGGAGTATCCCAGAGCGTAGGCCGCTGAAGCAACCTAGGTCGCGCTGTGAAAGCGAATTCGACACCATTCTCATCGTCACTGCCGGTCTCGATTTCGAAGACCCCGTCGCCAAAAGATGTTGATGATCGGCGGTTGTGGGCCCGCGAACGGCTCGGCAGAAACGTGAAGTCCTGCGTTGTAGATGTTGCAGGGTTCTCGAGAGACACAGTGCTTCGAGCTTTTCGCAATCCCTGCTCCATAAAACCTTCTAGTGTAGCATTTGAGCGCCTGCGTTCCAGTTCTTGGCTATGAGACCCTCTTCGTCGGTTTCGTATTCGTCCTTGGTCGGCATTGCTCTCCACAGAATCGCTAGAATTGGTTATGGAGTTATGAAGGCGATTTTCAAATTGACTTGGGCTGAACGTTACTCGAGCTCGCATCTGTTGTATTGCTCTATCGAGTGCCAGTTCGATAGCACAATGATTGCGAATGCGGCTAAGCCTAGGCCACGTAGCTCGTTCACCACTAAGGCAAGCTTCAAGCATGAATTCAGTAGTGGGATTTTCTAGTATTCGGGGGAAGTTGGAAGATATCAGTTCAGGGTATATGTTAATGTCTCCACTATACTTCTGGTTCATGATAGAAGCCAATTTTGTCATGGATGTTGAGAAGACACCTAGTTCTGAAAGTACATTCATCCGATAA
Organism: Mycosphaerella populi pn0402; assembly: GCA_002153405.1. NCBI lineage: Eukaryota > Fungi > Ascomycota > Dothideomycetes > Mycosphaerellales > Mycosphaerellaceae > Mycosphaerella > Mycosphaerella populi. The sequence goes on along the minus strand of KZ118973.1, from coordinate 10,702 downwards.
AGGACCTCGTCCTTAGCGAGGTGAGTCATCGTATTCATCCACCGAGGAACGAAGGAAGGGCTCTCGTCAGTATGCTTTGTGGGCCCGTCTTCCTTGGGTAGGAAAGGTACAACGTGTGGATTGACCTGCGACACGATGAAATGATTGACATTGAACATCTCCGAAAGCCGCGTCATTGGGAGATCACCGTCAACAGAGCCATCGATGTACTGTTTTTGAAAGTCGTTCCATGGCTTTGCTTCGCCTGTCAAAGGGTCTTTGGCCATAAGAGTAAATGGCTGAAATACCAGTGGCACTGAACAAGAGACGGCACTGCATGCATGATTAGAAAAGAAGGCATACCCCCCCCCCCTCTTTTAGTGGAAGGCTACACTTACACAGCAGACCAAATGAGCACATTTGGTGCAGAGATATAGTTCAATAGCCGCGGAAGCTCATACATGCCGGCACTCGAGACGCAGATGTTCAAAATTCGACGGGTACGGTTATAGGCCTCTTGGAAAGTGATGTCCCCAAGCCAATTTCGCATTGTATTGGCCAGGTGGGATATGTCCAGAAAAGAGCCATATTTGAGGAATCGCGCTGTTTTTTGAAATATGTTCTCCTCTCGGCCCGCTTCGTTGAAGACATCAAAATTACCATGAGCATATGTGTCCAGGAGTCCCGGAAGTTCATCATCTTTGCGCGTGCAGAAGACAGCACATACTATACTTCCCGCAGATGCGCCTGATATAATACGTGGGATCAGGTTAGCCTCATACAGCGCCTTGAGAACCCCTATATGGTTCATTCCGAAGGTTGCTCCTCCAGAGAAGAGTAATGCGCTTCGCCCAAAGGCCTGTCGGGCTGCCAACAATTGGTCCAAGATATACTTGAGCTCTAGCCCATCACACCGGTTGTGCACAGACAAATCTACCAGTGTTGTGATGGTACCTAAAGCTGTTGTAATATACTGATCAACCAGTGTCTTCGTTCCAATATGAGAATGCCGATAGAGAGACGCGTTGCTCATTTGTCCAAGATCACGGCTCAGTGCGGTTCGCACCAGAAACAGCATGCGACCGACATCGCAGCTTATACGCGCTTCCTCCAACTGCCGTAACCGTTCCTGGACCAGTCGCGGATGGTATTCAGCGCATTCGAAAGTTTGCTTCCATGCGTTGTTGTCTTCCAGCACGTCTAGTTCACTGGCGCAACCGCTCCATTCTTCATACGACACCGCCTGCAGCCCCGATTCTGATCAGCATGGGTTCGGGATGGGTACAACCAAAGCCCAGGGACCGTTTGGATCCCTGACTAGCCTGTCCAACTTACATTCTTGATCTTCAAGTAAAGGATTTGCTTGCGGTCTTCGACTTGCGCGCGCTGCTTCCGCTGGTCCGGCGTGAGCCCATCGCGGTAAGTGCTTAATGTGTCACCGGCCCAATTAAAGGAATCTTTCACGAGGGTCGATACTGCAGGGATTGAGATGGCCTTTCGTAAGGTCTTTCGGGGCGGGAAGGGCGCGGACTTCAAGTCATGCTTCGCATAACAGTGTGGACGAGCTATTGTAGAGTCGCCCAGGACCGGCATCACAGGTTCGTGCATCGAGAATGCGCCATTCAAGCTGAGGATCTCCAAGTCCAAAGCTGGTCTTTGATATAAGGAAGTAGACAAAAGCACAAGGAGAACTCAGCCTAATGAGTCCCAAAAGCCGGGGATGGCGGTCTGGAGAACGACGTCACGAGAGCCAATAGTAAAGCAGCCGATGACCCCATCTGTTTTTCTTCTCCCCGCGCTTCTTGCCCCGCGACTTTCAGTGCTTAGAATAGAGGGTTGCAGATAATTTGTGGAGTATTTTGTCTATGGAGAAACCCTGTGGAAACTACGAGTTGTGGTTTGTTTGCAAAACCAGGCAGCCCCCGGTCTGTGATCTCACGGATCATCTGGACATCGCTGGTCCCTGGCTCACATGCACATGCATGTGAGATGTATTCAGAGAACGCCACCAAGTCCCATCTTATCGGAAGACTCAGAATGATCAAATGATCGTCGCTTTCATGTACGATAGATTAACCTAAGGTCATCGGTTTGAGTCCCCACGAAGCCATTCTCGCAATACGCGCCTGGCCTCCGTCTCCACTCCATTCTCTCGCCAGAAATGCCCTGCCCCCTCGATCTCGCAGCCTCGGAAGCGACTCTGTGGCATGCGGCCCATCTCGGTTGACCACCGCTGTAGTTTGCGCACAGAAGTAAATGCGTCGCCATCGCCGAATAAGGCCAGCGTCCGGTGAGCACTCAGCTGGTCGGCCGGTCGGGCCGGAGGGGCCTGGGCTGACCGATCCCCTACATCGATCGAAAGCGTAGAAAATACCGTAAGAAAAGAACTCGCTGGGGGTAGCAAAGGTGACACAAGCAGATAAGAGGTGGAGATGGAGTCATGGAAAGTGGAGGGCTCGCCTCCCTTTGGGCCATCGTGGTGGGATTCTCGCATCGAGGCAGCAGCGATTTTCCTCGCGGCCCTGCTAATCTGGCCAAGGAACGTGTCTGCAGCTGCAGTACTGGGGCCAAACAAGTCAACCATGATCTCAAGTGTAGGGACATGCGAGGCGATCAATGAACCGTAAGAGTACCCGCCCAGCACCAGCTCGATCTGGCGGGCTCCTTCTGCTTCGCTCTGTTGGACCCTGGGTACCAGCGCACGCAGATACTGCAGCATGAATCCATAGAATGAAATGTAGTCTGCCAACTCAGGCTTGGCTGTCCAGCTAGTTCGTCCTCCAGAGTTTCCCGCTCCCCTACGTGTCGTGTTAGAGTCAAACTACTTTATATGCAGAGTGACCACATCCTGCTTGCCGACATACCGGAAATTGAATGTCCCAACTATGAACCCCTCATCGAACAGTTCGCGGCCAATGAAGTTCACCACTGGGTCATCATAGCAACCGCCTAGCGTTGCATAGGGATGGGCAACGATCGCACCCCGGATCGTAGCGGCTTGTGTGGTTTGGATATCTTGCTGCCCACGGGGAATATATAGCCGGCATTCAAGGGAGGTGCCGTCATGGACAGACGATATTGAAAAGGAGAAGGTTGGTCGAGGAAGAGACATTGTGAAAAGAGTCAATTAACATATTTGGTGTTCTTTTAATACACGCGAGTGTTGTTCGCCATTGCTGGTGAGAAGATTTCGAAGATGTGTTGGGCTGAAGTTCGTCCCGAGCAGGCACTTCGTACTATAATAGTGGCGGCGTGAATAATACTACTACACAGAAAAACAAAACTCGCTACACTTATCGAGATTATAACTCTACTTAATATGCATTATCGTGATAATATTAGGTTAATAATAAATTAAACAATACGCCATGTAACTGAGCTGTCTACTATGCACTTCTATGCTAATTAGTCTCAAGCAGCCACGACGGGTCCGGCTCGTCGTCTTCTGACCTCGACGCACTATCGGTGTTATGGGGTTCTCCATCTTTCAACAATTCCGCCGGCGGCTCTGGATCATCATTCTCCAATGGAAGCTCAGCTTCATGTTCAGTCGTATGGTCGTTCGAGGGCCCAATTATAGTCTGTCTGGACTGCGAGTTGGAAGTCGGTCCGTCTAGAATGGGTATACCGAATGCGGGGAGGAGTAGTCCTCTTGCTTCATGAAGTGCCTCAAGTTCGGCTGAAATGCAGCAGACAAGGAGTTTCCAATCTTTATCCTCAGCTTGCTCCAAGTACGACCGTAAGCGCTGCGTAACCTGCTCTAAATCCTGTGATACACTGGCGGCCACTTCATCTTTACTATCTCCAATTGACGCGCCAGTTGCTGCTTGTGCATCCAATTGCATGGAGCGGCGTATGTACACCCTGAGCTTTTTCTCAAAGAGAGAGACGTCGGTCATAGCAAGCTTCCAGACTCCGCCTCCCTCTTCCAAAGCTAATATCTCCGCATCCACCTCCTCTTGTCTCCTTTGTATATCTTGTTGCTCCAGAGTCCAGTGCTCTTGCGCTATTTGGAGGGTTCGGCGCTTAGGATTCAATGAGGAGAATGTAGACGCGCCTGCGCGCCGTGATAGAGGTCGGACCGGGGGATCTCCGAGGTAAGTTTGGATGTCGGACTGAAGAAGGGATAGAGATTCATTGTAGGAAGAGAGTTTAGCATCAACTGAATTTTCGATACTCGATATCTCGCCGACTAAATGCCGGTGCCGAGCTTTCATTTCAAACAGTCTGTTTTCCAATTCTTGAATGTCAGTTTCGAGGCTGTGAGCTTCCTCTTTCAGGGTCTTCGCTCGTTGGCTGTCTCTATTATTGTGTATAGAGGCGATGGCCTTTTCTAAGCCACTCCGCCTCGAAGAAAAGTCTTCAATTTCATGGAGTGCATTATCCCTTTCGTCTGATTGCGATGATAGAATATCACGCTCCTCTTCTCGGAGCTTGAGCAGGTCATAGATAGACTGAAATATGCCCTCACGTGCTGCACGGAGTCCGATTTTCTTGGAGGGGGGTTTTCTTGAGGATTGTATCGGAGATAGCGGTCTATTAGCTTGGGATGGTAGATGTGTACTGCTTGTGTCGGAAGTATCATCTGGCTGAGCTTGACCTAGTCCAGCCAGAAGACCTTCGCTTTGCGCATCGATCAAAGTTTGTAATGTGCGTTGTATGTGCTTAGATTGCCGCTCGATAAAGACTATGGGATGGTGGTGATAAGTCGAAGCTGCAGTAGGTACTGGCGGGAGCCTTTGGTCCCGGAACGGGAGCAAGGTGGACATGGTGAGAGGGATGGGAGCGGCAGTCAGAGTGTTTGGAGAGAGGAAAGAGAATCTTGCTATGCTCGAAGGGGCCACCCGAGCATAAATAAGCTCAAAGAGGAGCCATTATCGTAAGGAGAGGCAGGCCTGAGCGATAGCACTGTCAGGCACTTGACCTGTTGCAGCTGATACGGGCACACGTGACCGTATCAGTCAGCTCGTTGACGTTGTCCCGGCGCGCCTGCAAAGCTTCTGTTGTCAGCTCCCAGCTTCCATTTGCCCTTCCACTTCATCACATATTGTCTTTTTCATTTCCTTCGTCCTTGTAATTCTTGTCATCGTCCTATCTGGAGTCCACGGAAACTCCCACCTGAATCGCGAATTTGCTTGGGGCTCGCTCGCCGTTCAGTCCCCATAGCTCCTCCCGAGCAACGTTGCTTCGTCACCTCGACAACACCATCATTATCCTAGCTTGACATCCATTTTTTTTTGGGATTTGGGCATTCACTGTTCAGCTCAGTCAATATGGTCGGAGTTGTTTCGGCTGCCGGTCTGGTCGGCTTCCTCTCCGAGCCAGACCCCGAACTGAAGGTCTTTGCCCTGAAGTCATTAGATTCCCAGATCGACTTGCTGTGGACAGAGGTTGTGAATGCAGTTCCCGAGATGTGAGTGCTAGGCTATTGATACGCGACCGATTATGGCAATCCACAGTCCTTTTGGGCATCGCGGCCATCGTCCGAGATCCCCGTTCCATCGCTGACGACATCGATCTAGTGAGGCATTATATGAAGATGAAACATTTCCAGAGCGGGAGCTTGCTGCATTGCTAGCTTCGAAGGTATACTATCATCTTCAAGAATATAATGAAAGTATGGTTCTTGCACTCGGCGCAGGCAAGCTGTTCAAGCTCGACAAGGGTGGCGAGTACGAAGAGACAATCATTGGTATGCTGAAGCCATATATCCGTCTTACATTAATTCATAGACATCTAACATTTAATATGTATAGCTAAATGTGTCGATACGTTCATCTCTCTATCTGCTGCCCAGAAGCCCAGCGTGGGCGACCAGCCCACGAACCTGAACACTTCCTTCCCTGCGTCTGGTGATGGTGCTACGAGCACGTCTGCGAGCCTTACCTCCCCAATAACACCATTCTCAAAGTCTGCACTTCCATCAAAGTCCCTGCTTTCACGACAAGAGGTTCCTGGCATCGATGCTGCCCACCCAGGTGGCGAGGACACTAGCGTTCAGCATGTGGAGGAGACTCCTCTTGTGTTGAAGCGCGGTGTTCAAGGCCAGCTGCAGGGTGTTATTGAGCGATTGTTTGAGGAGTGTTTCCACCAGAAGCGCTACCGCCAGGTGATCGGAATTGCTATTGAGGCTAAGAGCTTGGATGTCCTCCGCCTGGCTATCATTCGCGCAAGTGAAGATGAAAAGAAGCAGAAGGGCGAATCCCGCCAAAGCGAAGAGCTGATGGAGTATGTTCTTGATATCTGCATGGGAATCGTTCAAGAGCGGGCTTTCCGTAATGAGGTTTGTTAGACCCCATCTCAGCTAACTGTAGAGTTGCACTAACCGGTGTTCCTGGACTAGATCTTGAAACTTATCCTTGAACTCCTCAACGAAATTCCCAATCCCGACTACTTTTCAATCGCTAAGTGCGTGGTCTACCTTAACGAACACTCGATGGCTTCCGTTATCCTCCGACAGCTCGTCGAGAAGGGCGACCCTCGATCCCTAGCCGTCGCCTACCAGATCTCCTTCGACCTTTACGACAACAGCACCCAGGAATTCCTTCAAAAGGTTCGACAAGAGATTGCAGAGCTCGTGCCAGAGAACGACTCTGAAAAGACCGAGGATGAGCCAAAGGAGACTGACGCGCTACTTGAGGACCAGTCCTCGTCTCGGCCATCAGGTGATGAGAATCTCTCTGAAGAGTCACGCAGCGCATTCAAGAATATTCTCGCAATTGTGGACGGTATTAAAACTATCCAGCTTAACCTCGAATTCCTATACCGCAGCAATAAAGCCGACATCGCTATTTTGAATAAAATTCGCGACAGCTTGGAAGCTCGTAATTCCATTTTCCACACAGCCGTCACTCTTTCAAACGCATTTATGCATGCTGGTACTACCCATGACAAGTTCTTCCGTGACAATCTCGAATGGCTCGGCAAGGCTGTTAACTGGTCTAAGTTCACAGCTACTGCCGCGCTTGGTGTGATCCACCGTGGCAACTTGAGCCAAGGCCAAAAGCTGCTTCAGCCCTACCTGCCCCGTGAACACATTGCTGGAGTCGGTGGCTCAGGC
>KZ118970.1:73905-108707 GCA_002153405.1 Mycosphaerella populi pn0402 | reverse complement strand
TGATCATGACAGGAGCCATAGTCTTTCCAGTGAACTTAGAAGAAGGCTCCTGAATCTTCCCCATGAAATTATCCTCATCACCAAGACCCTCGACCATAGTAACGTGCAGGGTCAAATTGTAGGCAATGATCAACTTGAGAGCCTTGCGGATCACAGGCAGCTTGGTACGGTAGTAATAGCGGAATGCAGTCTTCAGCATTTGGGTCAGGAATGGAGTACCTTCGAAGTAGTCGTCAACAAACTTCTCGAATGTGCCGTTCCCATCGATATGGCGGTCAAGGTAGTCCGACAGCATTGCGTGGGAGATACCCTCCATGCCGGCAGAGAGTTTTGCTGTCTCGACCTCATATTGAGTAGGGTCGCGATTCAAAGACTCAACCCAGTCAATAGTGAAACACTGCTCGTCACGAACATATACCTCCCGGGCGTTAATGGGAAGGATCTGTCCGTAGCCGTGAGTGATAAACAAAGTGCGTTCTTGGTCCGAGAAACCCTTGATGTTGCCAACCGAGAAGCCCATAGAAATGTGGCGCTCATAGTCTGCTTTCCAGTCCTTCATAAAGTACCCAATCTCTTTGATGTCGATGCGAGTGCAAGGAACCTGCCATAACCTTGCGTGAGAGGGCTGGCAACCAGCACATGGCTCGCCCTTATCACAAGTTTTCTTAAGGAATTTGCATCGCAAACAAGCACGCAGCTTGCGGATTTCGCTAGCTTGCTTCCGTTGGTCAGGCTTAAGGGGACCCTTCCGCTTGCCAACACGCTTCTCGCTATCGGGCTTGCCAGCCTGAGATTGCTTGCGCACCTTCGTCTCTGCGGTCTTGGCGGCAATCGGGCTTTTCCTTGATGGCTTGCGGCTTGGTGGTGAGGCAGACGAGTGGGAGCCAGAAGAGCGGGTTGGTGAGTTGGATTTCTTGATCGGTACAGGAATAGGGCGGACCATTGCACTTGGGCTGACGGCGGAAGGCGAGCGGGATCCCGGCGATGAGTGATCATCACGGCGAACAAGAGTGTTGCTTGGGGGCGAGGTACCAGCGAAACTGAGGGCCGCATTGAAGTTCAAGTCGATGTTGTTCTCGGAACCAGGCGAGCTAATCGGGTGTGCAATATCAACAAAGCTCCCATATGAGGTGGAATATGATGACTCTGACAAGCTTCGGTCGTGAAGAGTTTGAGTTGGATTAACAAAAACACCCTGCTCGGGGAAGCTAAAATCAAGCGAGCGACGGTGGTCGACGGCGCTCCAGCCATTATCGCTGCTGGACAGAGAACGGACTTCCAGGTATGTGTCTGTGGGCGAACTACTTTCCAAGACCGGATGGGGGGCCCCATATGAAAGGTCACTCAGACTGTTGGGGAAGGTCATGAGATCTGCCTGGAAGTCGTGATACGTAAAGGGCACCATATCGACTGGGGGGGCCATTGGGAGGTAAGGCCCATCAAGCAGGCCAGCGCTCATCTGAGCTTGCGAACCGGGCATCAGGTCCACCGGGGATGACTGCATAGGCATGCCATAGCTTGCGGTGGTGTATTGCTGGGCAGATGAGTGATCTTCGGGCGAATAGGACAGATGCTGATGCTGATGTGGATGCTGGTGATGATGCTGATGTTGGTTGTGCGCATGGTGTAAATGTTGGAATTGCCAGTCGACCATCAAGCTGGGATCTTGGGCCACCGACTGTTCGAGGTGGTGACCGCTGGTCTGAAGGGGCGAGAGATCATGAGATTCTTCGGGCCGTTGATTCTGGTCTACCGGCACGGGCCATGTCTGCTGAAGATAGCCTCTTGAGTCGTACTCGACTCCAATCAGACCATCACTGGATAAATCGACCTTTGACATGGCTTTGTGGTGATGCCAAAAACCCCGAGGGAAGATGGTTAGGGGGTGAATACAAGAAGGACCCGCCGGATGAAAAGGCCTTCTTCAGCGAGAGGGTCACACATAGGGAAATGGATTGGGGGAGGGGGTGAAGCGGTGGGGAGGGGGAACAAAGCAGCGGTGAGCATCGCGCTAGGGGAACTACTGTGGAGAGCCCACCGGCTGCGGCCCTACTGCCACGCCCGGATGCACATGGTGCGCTGGCCAGGATTGCACACCATGAAACGCCCTGTGAGGCAAGAGGCAAGAGTCATGGCGTGCTGATCGTGATTCTTGGTGAAGGTGCCACGTATGTATCCCATCTCAACTTATCGTTATCTGATCAGAGATTATCCGTACGGAGGCACGGGTGTAGATAACAGATTACTATTCTGGGCTACGGATACTCCAAAAAATTCCTCGGCGCTAACTGCTAACTGTTGAGAACTCTCAATATTGAGCCACTAACCACGGATCCGAGCGGACCAGCAGCGTGGGCGAGACACACGGGAAGATGGCCGGGAGATCAGTGGAGGCGCAGAAAAAGTCCCAAGCAAAAGCCCGTGGCAATAACGCCCAACGGAGGTGTCGGCTACGGAATACAGCCGTGCTCCAAGGCGATCTGACACCCATCGGATCGTGATGGCGATAAGTAGTCAAAGCCCTCGCCAGCCACCCAATCACCTCCCACGGGGTTGCACACAACGCCCGTGATTCGTATCCTCCAGGGACACCCTGGCTGCCACCATGCCTCTTGGGGTCCCCAGCCATTGCTGTGGAGACTGGCCATGCAGCAGACGAGCCAACAAGGATCCTCTAATCGTATGACGAACGTCGATCACGAAGAAGAAGACAAATTAACCCCAAACACCAGGGAAGTCAACTCGTTAGATCTAGGAAGTCAAAATCCCAAAGCAGAAGGGATCTTAAGACACCACGAACCCACCGTTGGGAATAGACCCTCGGACCAACTCGATAGATCTATCGTGGGAACACTACGAAGGCACTGCACGGAGTCCTGGGCACATGCAGCTTGCTGCAAGGGAGGAGGAGGGAGAAAAAAAAAAGGTCACAACCGCCACTGCACGATGAATGATAAAGAGATGATGTACGCCCACCAGCCACTATCGCGTGCATTCGGTACACAAAAAGTCGGATGTATCACACCAGAGTGGACCGTGACCATTGGCTGTGGACTGGTCTGGGGAGGGGAGACCTCTCTGACATGCAGCTGTAGAGGATTCAATAGCTGCTGCATGCTGGCATGACGCATCTCGGGGGCCACGAGAACGGCCAAACCGTCCTCGTTGGGTGGACCCAAAACCAAGCCGGGGGGGTTTAGTAAATCTGTAGACCTGTCATGAGCAGGAGCAACGACCCTAAAAAGACAGGCCCCAGCCAGTATGCTGAAAACAAGGAGCTGGTTAGGTACAAACAATAGCGCACAAAATGGTCCTCCAAGTCGAGACCCCCGCAGCTGAGAAGGGAACGGAAAAATTAAAAAGTGGAGAGAACAATAGAAACGACTTCAATTGATAGAACAGGGTAGACCGTGGTTCAAGGGCCTCCATAGACACCTCTTTCTTTGTCTTCATCGGGGTAAGTGCCGGCTAGACAATCAAACTACGAGATTCCTGTTTGCCTGGAAAGCATTAAGAAATCCATGCCGCCCATCGTCGCGGGGAAGCACCGGCGCAAAGTTCGATTCCCGTCCAGCAACCAAACCACGCCAAACGTATCAACGGGCCCCGCCATCTCCCAGCAGAAGCGCCCAGGCACTAGTGTCAAACAGTCCAAGATGTCGACAGCAGTTGCCCAGGATCCGCCTCGGTCAGGGATCCCTGAGCTGTTCACCCAGCCGCCATCTATCCGTGACCCGTTGGCCACGGAGTCTAGCGATCTGCAGGTCGCGACTCTCGAGAAGTGTCTGCCCTTCCTAAAGGGGACTCAAAGTACTCAGCAGGGGCCCTTCAATGCTCACGGAGTACCCGCTCTCCAGCGCGACGATCATATCGCCTATCTCTATGACTCCTTGGAAGATTATCCCGGCGGGTTTGTCATCCTGGACTCTAGTCGTCCATGGATGAGTTATTGGGGCCTAGCGGGTCTATTCATGATAGGAGAAGATCCTACTCGTTTTCGAGAACGGTGCGTATTGCTTCAATTAATATACTGCACGAATTTGCTTATTCTTGCCCCAATTGTGATTGCTTTTTATTATTATTATTATCATTATTATTATAGGCCATGATATATATCGGAGCACATATAGTTCATCAACCCTCCCCATCACAAACCTACTGCGAATACACTATTGATGCTAGAATCTAAATCTCATGCAGCCTTCTTAAAACCCTGCGGCCTGCGCAGAACTGCACGGGCGGATTCGGTGGCGGACACGGTCAAATCTCCCACCTTGCGGGCAGTTATGCAGCTGTTCTCTCGCTATCTATTGTCGGGGGCGAGGAAGCCTATGCCTTGATTGATCGACATGCAATGTGAGCTGTCCAAGGACATTTTCCCTCTCGTGCATACTTCTGACAAGTTCCCAGGTGGCAATGGCTGGGTCGGTTGAAACAGGCCGATGGAGGCTTTCGCGTTTGTGAAGGCGGGGAAGAGGATGTGCGGTAAGCTTCTCATGTCACCCCGGGTGCGAGAGATCTGCAACAGGAAAACGATGATCTGACCCATCCCGCTTTTTGGCAGGGGTGCTTATTGTGTGATGGCTATTTTGTCTCTGCTGGACTTGCCTGTCAAATTACCGCCAGATTCCGAGGCCCGGAAGGCCGGGCTCGACAAGTTGACTGATGGTCTTGCCCAATATTTGTCCCGATGTGAGTTATCCAGGTCTTCGATGTCTCTATTTGCGTATTAATTGGAGTTTCCTAAAACTATAGGCCAAACCTTTGAAGGTGGCATCTCCGGAAGCCCAGGCGTGGAGGCGCATGGAGCATATGCTTACTGCGCGTTGGCATGTTTGGCTATACTGGGTCCCCCGGAGGAAACTCTCACCAGGTACGTGAACGTTCCATGCATTTGACACAGGCTTGTCAAATTAATCAGAAATCTTTGTAGACACATGAACCTGCCACTACTGGTGTCATGGCTTTCTGCTCGGCAGTCTGCTCCCGAGGGCGGATTTTCTGGACGCACCAACAAACTAGTAGACGGATGTTACAGCCATTGGGTAGGGGGCTGCTGGCCACTGCTGCAATCTGCAATAGATGGCAAGCCTCAAGGCAATGGGCCGCCTTCTACTACCGTGGGTAGTCTTTTCAGCCGCGAAGGCTTGACTCGATACATCCTGAGCTGCTGTCAAGCTAACCACGGCGGCCTTCGTGACAAGCCCGGCAAGTAAGTGCATCGTAAAAGCGTTTAGAAAAAGAGTAGAAAGACTGCATATATAGCTGACCGTGATCAAGGCACGCCGATTCTTACCACACTTGCTATGTTCTAGCAGGCTTGAGCGCCATGCAGCACTTTCATTATCGCACAGACACGAGCGTGGCCCAAAACGAGACTTTCGCCACGGCTTTCTCGTGGCGCTCGACACCGATCCGTGAAGATAACGTGTACGAGAGAAGTGATCGACTTGAGCCCCTCCATCCTTTGTTTGGGATTCCGTTCCCCGCCGCCGACAAAATGCGGCTCTGGTGTGAAGCCCACCCTCTGTCAACCTAGTGGCCCGGCAGAGGCGTCAATCAGATGCAGTGTCATCTGACAGCTTAAGCACTGTGAAGTACCCGGGTTGGGCAGTGAGATCGGGGAAAGTGTAATAGATTAGCAAGTGCTCCGCATCGATGAGTGGATGAAAAGTAGAGGCTCCTGCCGATCCTGACGTGCAGTGCAGCAAGACCAGGGTAAGGGAAAGAATCCGAGATCCATCACGTAGAATGCAGGACTTTTACGGTAATTTCAAATCGTTCAAACCATTAAAAGCAATACAACGTACGGCGTACTCCGTGCTCTCTTGAAACTCTATCGTGATTAGTTAGTTTGCTGCGTGTTTTATCTTCCCGTCTTGCCCCATCAAAGCTTCCAAGCGTATCTAGGAGACTCCTTTAACCAGGGTCAATGACTCAGGAGTTATGCCTAAACGCCATTTTCTTGTTCTTGCTTTGAGAAAAAGTGGACCGCAGTCACAGTTAGAGAATGTTTACGATGGACATGAGCTGCAGGAGGCCCAAGATGGCAATGGGGTTCATACGCAAAGACACGCAGAGATCCAACGCCCTCCACGTCTGCCAACTCATCACTGCATCGAGTAACTCGCGCTTCGAATCATTCCGGGAGGGGTCGTGCATCGGGTCTCGATTCCTCTGGCTTTCTTCGTCTCCAGGCGCGCATTCTGCACAACATGAACGGCCCCGCCTTGGCGCCAATCACGATGTTGGTGCAGTGAATTACTGCAGCGCGCCTCCAGGAAGATCCAGCGGCAAATTTCCCTGGCTGTGACTGCGTCTGCGGGGCAGCCAGAGCCAAAGCCAAAGGCCAATCGCACCATCCAACCCATTGTTACTCGGTTATGTACTCCAATGGCATTGGAATTCGAGGTACGCCTTAATACGTATTGGACTCTCGTGCTCCCGTCGTCATTTCATCCGCTCTTCTCGTCCTCCCTTCCCTTCCCTTCCCTCTGGCGGTGTCCAAGCTTCTCCGAGGTAGAGCCTTGTCCTTCTGCCTTTGATCGGCGAATTGCAGGCGGGGGAACCTAAGCCCACGACGGCCCCCCGGAAGTGTCCCTCGGTTTGATTCGACTGGCGGCGAACGCTGCCAGCGCATCAGGCACTGACCATAAGAAAAAATTATCCCAAAAAAAACCCAAAATTCAAATCCACCGAGGGGGCAATTCGAAACCAAGGAAATTAATAACAGAGCCCAGCACATACTTACAGCTCAGAGTAACCTATCTGAGGAATTGCGGGCTCGCCTTTTTGCCCGGGGCCAATGTCTGCCCCCGTCCCGCGAATCCGTCGTCTTTCTTGTACTCTTCAATACCACTCAATTTATCCCGTACATTTGCGGTGGATGTCACGGATACCGGGACCCATCTCCCAGGGACTCTAATCCTAATTGTCTTTTTTTTCTTTGCCTGTTTTGAATCTTTGAACGGTACTGTAGTATACCGCTCTTCTCTTACGACTCCTACTACCCGTTGCCCACCTACGCGCTTGCAGATGTCCCTAAAGCCGGTGTCAGGATGAGCCGGCTCCGATCCTTTCGCATTGAGTTTTTCGTATTGTGGATTGTTTCTGTGCTGGGCCATTTTTTGACTTCCCCCTGTGTGTTGTCTTGATTGCAACCGTTCATCTTCCTGGAAACTGCTCCGTTTGTACCGTGTACACTTTGGACAACACAACAGACTCCAGTCTGCCCCACCTGTTTCTTTGAAGTAATTAAGTATAGCTTGAAGCAGTCGGGGCTCGCTGTTCTTCTTTTGGAATTATTAATTCTTTTACCCTCTTTCTACTTCGGTAGCACGGGAAAAGAAAGCGTGTATTTTGTATGTGTATATGTGGCGTGGCATCTTCCAATATCTCCCTAATTCCTAACTCTTCCCTTCTCCCACTGCTTCTTCTCGCGTTTGCTCCCCAATTCCAAGTCCTGTGATCACCAGAGCCACACTCGTGTGACATCTAGATCTCAAAAGCAAAAAAAAAAAAGGCAGGGGGCAAAACCACCAAAATAGCTCCCGAACTGTTTCTCGGCCCCGCGTTGCCAACAAACCCGTTGTGATCGTGAACACAAAAGCACCATCGTTGGGCATCACGATCCGCATACAGCTCAGCCTCAGCCCTACCCGTCAACAGAGCCAATCCCTTCAATGCTGTCAGGGTAGCCGCCTCACTTTGGTTGCAAAGTCGACAGAGGGCAACGCCGCTTCCCGCCTTACTTTCCCTTCTCGGGCACTTCGCCCTTGCGCTGAGCTTGCTCTTCCACGAAAAAATGTACTATATCCTATACTTGGCAAGTAAGTCAATCCCCGAAACCTCCCTGCGCCTCATCTCCAAAACCTCCCCAACTGTTGCCTCTCTACCCGACCTCCTCCGCATTCGAAATGAGGCCAGACTATCTATGCCGGTTGCATAGATAGATAGACCTACCTCAATCGAGCTTCCAACAACGAAGAAAATCGCGAAAATAGCTCCCTGCAAAAGCCCCATTGGCCAATTGCCCCTATCACACCCTCCCACAACATCCTCTCAATCCTCAATCCCCACTAACACACCTTCCGCAGGCCTCTGCCGCCGCCGCAGCTGGGCCGAGCCCTCATACGAGGCCTCCCCCACCACAGCCGGCTACACCTGCGTCGTCCGCGTGAATAACCGCGAGTACCAGACCGACGTAGTCTGCGAGTCGGAGACGCTAGCCCGCGAGAGCGCCGCTATGCGCGCCTATCTGATCTGCCGCAATTTCTCCGTTAACGACGGCATGTACCCGTCCGGCCATACGCAGGGCGGTGCTGTGCAGGGGATCCCCGTGGCCATTGGCACAGGCCGCAAGCCCAGCCGTGATGATGACACGGATACCTCGTTTAGTAGCAGTAGTGGAGGGAGCTGGAGCGGTGGAAGTAGTCCCGAGAGGATGATGAGGATGGATCAGATGGGGAGGGCGAATGAGGAGGCGGTTGGTGGGCGGATGGGGGCTGTTTCGTCGCTTCCGGCGTCTGCGAGGGTGTTGGCGTATGCGCGGCGGGAGGTCTGATTTGGTTTCTTATGCGCGCGCGGGGGGTTTATGCTGTGGGGATGGTGTTGCGTGGTTGGTGGAGGAATTAGGGAACTTTGTGCCCAGATGGCTTTGGTCTGGATGGAATTGGGCCTGTGAGATTACGACTTTTATGAATTATGACGATGACTTTTTGCATGTCTTTTTTTTTTTTTTTGAGACCTCGAGCGTGCTTTCTTGTCGATTGATAGATGCAGCTTGTGATGATGCTATGTCTGTGATTACGTTGGCGATTATGATGATGACAATGATGATTTTTGAACTAATGATGCATAGATGATCAGGATCGAATACCTAAAATGTGCTTTTTGTTGAAATTTTACATCATTGTGATGGTCAGCGATTGATTCAACAAATTGTGTGGTTGTTTGATACTTTTACAAGGTTTTCTTGACTATATTTATCCATGCACCAATGTGGTTATCTTTGAAAGTTTCGTGGCTCATTTATTGGAATTATGGAGTGTATATTATTGAATGTTATACATGTGTAGATCTACATGCGGAATTGATGATTGGAATATCGTGCCAGGGGTGGTATGTGATACCTCTTAGATACCAAGGAGAGTCTGTACTTTCTCAGAATTCCAGAAAGCACACCTCTCCATAAGATTTTCAAAGGAAACTTTCGATCCAAAACTTTGAGGTCCAGGTTTAGGTCCGCCAATGACCTGCAAGCTCAATTGGCTATTTGACTCCACCGCATCAGACCAGCCAGGGAGAGTCCCTCGTGCTTGCGACGGCTTTCCATATGAGGCAAAGGAAGCCCAAGAAGCACTAACCTGGGAGCTAAGCTTGATATCCGAGGGTCTCGTCTGGTTTGAAGCAAACTGGGCGCTGATCTGGTTGAATACGTAGGGCACGTCGCTGAAATGTGGTGTCTGGAAGAATGGAATTCCACTTGCTTCGAGCACGGGCGTGAAAGCAGTCTGATTAAGAGCGTAGAGGTAATTGGATGTCTTGGAGCCAAAATACTTATGGTTCATGCTGATGGCGTATATAGCTGGGCAGGTGAACTCAGAGTCACGGCTCATTTGGCTTGCCCGATAGAAATAGGGGCTTTCACCAAGCTTGGCTGGGAAAGATGACAATGGGTAGAGCTCAAGAGCTTGCTTAGTAGCCTTGCTAATTTCAGCCAAGGAGACCTCGTCGGTTTTGTTCAAGGGATTGAAGATGCTGGCTGCATATTCTGTCGCATTGTGACCGTTGACGTATGGGTCTGTGAAGAATGAAGCATCATTCTCGGCCCATCCGGCGATCATGTCAATGTTGGGAGCAAAGCGGCCGGACGCTAGAAGCTTGGATGGGCTATCTGGGATGAACTTCGAAGGCGCAGCAGGCACAAAAACGTCGAAAGTGTTGGAAGAGACGGTAAGCTCATACTCCACAGCTTGTGGGAGAATCTTGTTCAAGGGAAGCTTGCGAAGACAGGCCAGTTCTTCCGCACTGGAAGATGCGGAGCAGCCTACAGCCTTGGTAAACTCAGCTGTGTGCTTTGCTGAGACTCCATTCGAGACACCGCTGTCTGCACCTGGAGATCCGGATTCCATAATGGCTCTCTTGAAAGGAACTTTGCCTTTGCCTCCATACGCTGTGACCTGCAGGCCAACTCCAGTACCACCATCACTCTCCCCAAAGATGGTCACATTTTCTGGGTCACCACCAAAGGCGGCGATATGTCTCTGGACCCATTCAAGGCCAAGGCGCTGGTCGAGGAGACCGGCGTTCAGCGAGTCGGTCGCATTCAACGCAGGCGAGGAAGCAAAGCCAAAGACACCGACACGGTAGTTCATTGCAACATAAATAATGGGAGTACCCTTACGTGCTGCGTTGAGAACTAGCCCAGCTGGATTATATGCGCTATCGTAAATCTGACCGATAGAATCTCCTCCGCCATAGATCCATACCATCACAGGGAGTTTTGCAGAGCTGTTTGTGCTGGCAGGTCGATCAACTCGGAGAGTCAAGCAGTCTTCTGAGATATTTGTGACATTATCGAACAACTGGAAACCTGGGTCTGATTGCTGGGGGCAGGCCGCGCCAGGAGCGGTGGCATTGACCAAGGAGCCTGAAGGGTATTCAAATGGCTTTGGTGCTGCAAACCGATTGTTGCCTGCGGTATTCTGTCCGAAGCGAATGTTGAGGAAGGATTCGACATTATCGGATGATGTGCCCTGGATATGAATTTGATCATTCTTTGCGATGTCGACTATAGGGTTTGTTTTGCGAAGAGGGGAAGCGTCGATACAAGCTGATAGAGCCCCAAGAAGAGCAAGGCCAATTGAAGTGTGTAGCATGTCGAATACACTGACGTTAATATTCCTGATGCTTGGCTGATTGAAGCATTTTTGCACGGATATGGTTGATCCTAAATAGATCCTGACTGTCTGCAATGTAAGCTAACGGACTCAGTCAAAATTAGGCATACATGTTTAATACTAAGCTTCGCAAAGAAATCCATTCATGGCTAGATTGCAACGTTCAGCCTCCATCGATAAATTGGTGATAGCCCACATGATGAGCTCGATCTATTGGTGCCCAGGTAAGCCTTGTAAAGAATAGCCAGTTATCTATGAGGGTCTTTGCAGACTGCCTGGTTCTTCTTGTGGGGGCTGAATGTTATAGACCCACTTTCAGCATCTGGATTACCCAATTGGGATCATATTGCGAGTCATACCATTAGCCATTCCGCTTTTAGCCCCAGAAATCCTCAGTCTCCAAGTGACAGTGGGCTTATGGAATACGTCCGGTAGATTCGGTAGATAAAATCGCCCCCATGGGAGCTATTTTGGTATGAAGAAGAATAAACCCCGAGCTGAGATTGAAAGGAGAAGCTATTCCAAAGAATCATCTTTCCAAGGTTGTTCGCTAATTCCTCTCGCTGGTTTACCTAAATAGGTAGTACCTAGCTGTAGGTCCCAAAAGCTTAAAATCAATATGACATATTTAAATTTTGCGACCAGACATCCTAGCTATGCTAAGCGCTCGCCCAAAATCCATGGATGGATTCACCTGTACATCATGCCCTAAAAGGAATCTATACACATAGCCAGTACATTTAGGTAAAGGATGATTGTAATTGAGTTCCTTGCCAAGCCATATTCTAGAATAGTGCTAGGAAAAGTGAGAAATGCATTCCAAGCTTATCCTCAGGTATGGATTTTGGGCATGCCAGAGATAGAGAGGCAAAATAGAATTCACCAAGTTTTCAAAGATATACATAGTCATATATGGTAGAACTTCTAAAGAATATATTAAAGAAATTCAAAATAGGTATTGTATAGGGTACCAGGATGGTGTTACACGATATACTAAAAATCTTGGAAGGGAAGCCGCTAGGTACCTTGCTATGAACGGTCATTTATACAACAATTATTAGCTAATATGTAGTTAGAAGCACAAGTCAAATTAGTCAACGAGTATTATGACCTCGGGAATATACTTATCCTCATTACCTACATCGTGGACCCCTTACAGAGTACGTACACTGATGGATTTAAATGGGGCGCCACGACTCACCGCCACAGCCACAACCGCAGCTCCACGCCACATGACGTCATTTAAGCGTCAAGGAACTGTGGTCGATCAACAAGGTACGGAGCCCTCCTTAACAGTGCCCGGGTTAACTGGTTAATCTACTTAAGCTTCCTTCGGACAATGCCTGCCTGCCGCTAGTGGCCCTCTTCGCATGGCCCTGGGGCTAGATCTCCACAATTTCTTTCCGTGACACGTCTGCTGCGTCATGAAATGACCGCCGATTCCTCCCTGACCTACCCACTTCCCCCGGCTACATATCCGCCTTCTTCTAGATTCTTTCTGGAGTGGCCTGAGAAAACTTTTGAGCTGTCAATATAGAATATGCGATTACCAATGGCATCTTGTGTGCCGCTCTTGTCGCCCATGCGAGAGGGCACGTGGTCGCGTGCGGTGACAACACGCTCGCTGCTTGGGAGACTCGGGCCCGATTGCTTGTACAGTGGACAACAGAGATTATTTGGCCAGGGAAGGGCATCTGAGGGAGCACTTGGCCTCAAGGTCTATACCCCAAGGTCAGCTTTGGGGAACCAGACCCGCTCGTTCAAGAAGGCAAATTACATCGAAAGGATAAGCGATAGTGAGAATGCCGAGGATCTGCTGGACCCAATGGAAGGTCGGCAAGATGAACAGAACGCCTCGCCTCAGCGACAGGCCTTGGACGAAAATGACAAGAAACAGTCAACAAAGGGAGATAATGATTTGTTGGCGGAGCATATGACAAAAGGTAGGCCACTTCTGTCAAGATCGCTCAATGAACAGGCCCTAATGACTGATGATGATCCCCTCTAGGAAAAATGCTTACAACGCCATCTCGACTCTTCAAACTCATCATTCCTCTGACCACGATCGGCAAAGAAGGTCATGACAAGGGTATTATTGTCAAAGATCCTCTTAAAACAATTGATCCCCCCAGCCAACAAGAGAAAACAGTAATCGAGCCAATCGCCATCCTAGTCCACCCTCAACAACCACTCTCTTACCTCGAGCGCCTAATCCAATCCGAGCTGCCCCCAGTAAAAGGCGAGAAAGACACCCTCCGTCCACCAGTGATATCGTTCATCGCCTTGCAGCACGAAGACAACGCCATCAAGCCCAAAAAGCGCGTCGAAGACAACGAGGAAATAGATGCCATCCGCAAAAACACCGTCGAAACAGAATACCAACCCAACGGGACTAATATTCAACGTCGTCGCCGCTCCCGCGAAGAAGACGCCGAAACATACAGCTACCCCCGCAAAACAGACTCCAGCCTCGACCCGCTAAACGGCCAGCCGGAGCGCTTCGTGCGTTGGTCCCAGGCAACCGAGGTCGGTGACTTCATCCGCGACGCAGCCCGCACTCGCGAGTTCATCGTAACAATCGAAGGTGCGCCCAGCGGGCTCGGACAGATCCGCATAGCGGTTCCATCATTCAACGAACGCACGCATTTCCTGCGGGCACGGCTACGCAAGCTTTCGCGACGCATCCAGAGCATAGCCGAGATCAAGAATGAATGCGATGCGCTCGCGCATCGGGGCGCGCAGCGTGTAGCGATTGGCGGATTCGGTATTCTGGCCGTGTGGTGGTATAGCGTGTACAAGCTGACGTTTGAGACGGATCTGGGGTGGGATACTATGGAGCCGGTGACGTACCTGGTCAGTTTATCAACACTTATGGGGGGTTATCTGTGGTTTTTGTATCACAATCGCGAGATCTCATATAAGTCTGCGCTGGACTTCACAGTTAGCGCGCGACAGAAGAAGCTTTACCAGCAACATGGACTGGACGTTCAACTCTGGGAGTCCTTGATCGATGAGGGCAAGGCGCTGAGGAGGGAGATCAAGACTATTGCGGCCGAGTATGATGTGGACTGGAATGAGAGGGCGGATGAGCAGGATGAACAGGTAACGCAGGTACTGCGGTCGAATAATAAGAAAGACAATGGAGAAGAGAAGAGGGAGCAGTCGGATAAGGATGAGGATGATTGAAAATACGGGCTGCATTTCTTTTAAGTCGTGGTTGTCAGCGCTTGCATTCATTTGCATACCATTATCACTTCCTGCGCTTTTCTTCTGACACTGTTTTACAAGACTTGAATCAATTCCATATGTCGCCTCAACCCCGCGTGTTGCAAAATGCATACATTAAACGCATAGATACAAAAAAAAAAAGAAACACAAAGTTGCAATCTACAGAGTCCCATTTCGCACTGGATCGTAGTAACCCTTCTTCGGTGGTGTACTCTCTTCAACCTTGGGCTTTTTATCTATTCATTCGAATATTAGCACACATAGAAGACATCAAGAAAAGAGTATGGCCAACTCACCATCAGCTACCGAGTTGCTGTCTCCCTTCCTTCGATTACGGTTATTCCTCACATCGCGCGAGCGGAACACACTATACAGTAACCACCCAGCAACCCAGTTAGGTCCGTACTCCCCAGTAGTTCCCCCGCGGTCGAAGAAAGGACGCGTGAGGTGACTAGCATTGCGCCAGATCTCCATGACCGCCCAGCGCTGGTGGTCTGGGCGAATGTGATGCCAGAAAAATGGAGGCCGGGTGGTGGGATCCGCGCGGATGTTGTCGAGAAGGTGTGATGTGTCTCGGTTCATGTAGTTGTAAACCATGATTGCTTCATCCTGGGGTTATCAGGATAAGGTCTTTTTCAAGGAACGGGTATGTAGTGTAAGGGCACGGATGTATCTATAGACAAAGAGAACGGAAGCCCTTACTCGCATAGCCCGGTAGTACTGTTCATGCTGTGAGTCCTGTGGATTCAGATCCAAGGCGTGCATGAACTCTTCTTTTGAGACTCTGGGCCCAACTGGTGCCATCTTGCAATGTCTTGAAAGTTTATGGGAAGGGAAAATCGAGATATAAATATCGTTTTGATTTGCGACTCAGCAGGGACTAAGAAACGTCTTGGTTCGAGTCGAAGATGTTGATGAAAAGAAGATGTACAAATATGCTCTAATTCAAAGCCTTTCGAGGAAGGGCTTTATATAACAAGAGGTATCATGAATATACGCTCCTTGATACCGCAGGCTGGCGCAGCCACGGATCTCTAGCTTACACGAGACCGTTGTCGTCGAAGGGCCAATGCAATCAGATCGCGACCCCGGCGGGAGGGAGCAGAAGTGACGAACGGGCAAGGACAACAATCGAGCAATCAAGCTGTATGCAATCGGAAGAGTGGATGACGACAAGGTGCGGAAGTCAAGGGCAGGGCAGAGCGTCGAGGAAAGACAGCATGTCCGTGGAGCTTTTTTTTCGTTGGACCCACGATACCCCCGAGACATTGAGGAAACTGGTACCAAGGAGAGAGGAAAGTTTCAGCTACTATGAAGAAGACATAATGAAGTCGTTGAGTGTAGAAGGAAAAAATACCTGAATATTATACACTTTTCTACGAAACGCCTTGTGGCCAGATTCAGCTTGCCTCGACCCCAACATCCAATTATTAAGGGCTAGGTACTCTGATGTATCGCGATTTATGGGTTCCAAGGTTCTTGCCCTGCCTGGTGGTACAATGGCCTGGTTGAAAGTCTCACACCCGGTATAATCAACCCTGGACTACATAAAATCATGACCCTGGAAAAGGGCTCGCCAATCTGACAGCTTCTATGACAGAAAAGGCATGCCCAGTTCCAAATCCCGACTTCCGAGCCACTAGAGAGACAAACGGGAGATATATTGAAAAGTGAATAGTTACAGTTGGAGCTCTTCTTAAGCTCTATGATCTCACATGCCTACTCTTATTGTCATATACAAACAGAGCATCATGCGACCTCATAGTCGGAATCGAGGACTGAGCGCCAGGAAGCACCATTTGCAGAGAGAACTCGAGGGAGGGTAACCGGACTCGAGTCTGCTATCCGAGACAGACAGACGGAAGATATTTTTGCCTTGCATGTATATTCTGATGTATTCGGAGACGATTGTCAAGAGTTTCCAGAGTGCAATCCCGGGAATGACGGGTTTGTATACACCCCGAAAACGACAGAGATATAACGGGACGGGATGGAGCGGGAAGAAGAAGTCCTCTACCTAGGTATTGATCTAAATATCGAAGTACGGAAAGTTGAACCCTTCGATTTACGAGAAGAAGGGTATCCTTCACGCGCTGACTCACTAGTGGAGCAGCAAAACGCAATAGCACCAAGCATAGTGCACTCAGCATCGAGGATACTTGAGACACGTCTACCACAGCTAGCAAGGTGTTTCAATCCGAATAGCTGGATTCTATCCTATACAAGCTAGAGGTATGTAAGTATCCGAAATCGCAAGTAAAAACAAGCTGCGTTGGCCACCCCGTGTTACTTAGGAAGCCGCCTCCCGAGTAAGGGGTCAATATTACAATCTTCCTGACAAAGATAGCCGTCGTCGGGAATTCATCCGCGTACGCGGTATTCTCAACCATGTACATATATACATACACACATTAAGTTGTGGGGGCGAGTAGTTGGCAGGATCACACAGCAGCTGCGGAAGGCCTCAGCTTGATCCTTAGCTTGACTCGACTCTAGGATTTCGCTTGCACGCGCTGTTCTTCCCCAGAAAAGAGGTGGGCTAGTACGAGCTATACTATATGCGCTTATACCCACGCTATTCTAGACGATACGATGATTCTGAGCCACCCCGGTGGACATGGTAAAAGGGAAAATCTGATTTTGGGCACTGCCTCGCCCTTCGGTGTCCTCAGTTACCCTTGGAAGGTGGATGTGACCTGGATACGCAAGCGCGAGACGAGGAGGGTCGATTTCATGCTGGGTCTGTATTCGACCGCTTACACAGCGGCAATGCGATGCAAGTCATCCCTCGCTCGGGGAAATAGGAACATGATTCAGTCACTCCTCGCAAGTTGGCCAACTCCGAGCCCATTCATTATCAAGGGCATTGAACACATAGCGATAAGCATTACAATTCACGCTTCTTTAGTTAGCGGGTAGGGAGGGCACGGTCTCCAACCACAATCGGCTTCCGGTGCAGGTTCCCGATGTCCGTTTCGAAACACCCTGGACTAGCAGGATGGGCGGGCCCAGACGTTGATAGAGCTGCGGAATCCCTCGGAGAGCTGGGGAAGAGAATTGAGAGTATGTCGGCTCACGACTGGCCACACGGACAGTGTGGAGTGCTGCGTTTGGTTGCGGCTCAAAGTCACTGCTATTCGCGCAGTGGGCTGGAGTAGGTTGCAATGTTTTGCGGGAGAGGCGTTGAGGGCGTTGCGGCACGTTGGGTTTGAGTGGCAAGCCACAGGCGCGTAAGCCTTTGGTAGGGGCAGTCGAGCTTGCTTCCTTTAGTTTTCCTGGGCTCAAGCAACCGCTGATGGAGAAGTTGGGGGTATAAGGATACCTAGGTACGAGGGACCACAGGATCTCCGACCCAAACGCCACATTGATATATCCACTTGGTGACAGTTCGCCGATCTGTCATTGACATCGATCGATCAACACGATCGACCCTGTGAAAGCCAGGCCACTTCAATTAGTGCGCGCCACAATCCTTCAGCTCATTGGGTCATCGATTCAAGCTTATTGACAGAGTTCAGTCCCGCAGGAGTGGCTGAAGAGGGCGTTTGGCCGCAATGTGGGATCTAGACCTCATCCTATAGAACCATTTATACATAGCTTGGCCCGATTTACTTTCCATCCTGATTTGTTTGATACTGTTAGGCAGCGGCCTTGGGCTTGCCGTGAAACTTCCTACGTGAAAGCAGACAGGATCAATCGCTATCACTGCCATACCTGTTCGATGCTTGCTTATCCATAAAAATCCATCGATGAAATTCGGCACGGCCAGGCAAAGGCCCTCGGATTCCATATCTCGACACGCCTTGGCTTCCCTCAAACTGCGGGGAATATGCATCATCGCAATCTCTCTCGCTTGTATGCGACAGACTGGACCTCGATGTGGCCAGAGTCCAGAGACCGTAGATGCGAAATGGGTTGTATGTACGATAAGAAACTAGACAAAAATAAAGGAGGCAATGGCAATGCTCCGTCCATCGCTAAAAAAAAAAAAAAAAGGCGGGGGGAAAGGGGGGAAGAAAGGAGGAGGAAACGGACAAGGAGAGAGAGATGGGAAAGACAAAACGTAAGGAATGAAATGACGAGGCCCCAGGACCAGACTATTTCTTCTTTGGCTCCTCCTTCTCTTGCTTGGGCTGGAGCTTCTCCTTCTCCTTTTCCTTCTCGTCCTTCTTCTCGTCCTTCTTCTCGTTCTTCTCTTCTTTCACTTCTTTTGGTTCTTCCTCCTTGACTTCCTCTCCGAAATACCGGCGCAAGAATTTCTCAACCTTGGCGTATTCGGTAATCACTTCTTTCAGGGTATCATCGATGTGCTTGAGCGAAACGGCCTTGTCGGGCTCATCTGTCGTTCCTGATTCGTCCTTGCCGGCACCAAAATGTTGAATTTTTTCGCATCCGTCCTTGACGGTGGTAAGGCCAAGTGTAGCGGAAGAACCCTTCAAAAAGTGACCCAAGCCCGACAGTTCTTCCAGCTTTTCATCCTTGCTATTGAAGACGTTAGAGGCATGCTTATTGAAGTCGTAGGATCAGGAAGTTGTAGCTACACGCTACTTACATAGCATCCTTCATTTTTTGGAATGTGCTTTCGACTTGATCGAAGAATCCGTAGACAATGCCCTTGCTAAAGTCGCGGTCGTCATCATCGTCCATCTCGAGGATCTGTTCAAAAGTGCTCTCATCGATGAGATCTTTGACATCGGAAAGTTTGGGCTGGTACCAAAATCAGTATAACTGTCCGGACACAAGACGAAACGGTCCTTCACGTCGGAATGACTTACCGGCTCTGAGGCCTTTTTGGGGTCGTTGGCCGGGGCCATGATTTAGAATTAAGATGATAACTTTTGAGGTTCGTCCAGGTCAAAAGCACAGGTCGTTGATATTCGACTCCAGTTGCCCGCTTTGGCAGTCAATTCTATCCAGAACGATGGATCTACAGAAGAGTCAGCGGGAGGTCCGTGAAGAAAGCTTGTCAGAATGAAAATCCGCGCATATCAGGAGAAAGATGTGAAACGCCCAGAGGAAGACCAGGCACAGATCCGGCGGGTGAAAGACGCTGGCACGCGAGGGTTGCCTCATTGGCGGGAATCGTCTTACATAACAAGGAGGGGTATTACAGGTAAAGACAACGATGGAGCTGGAGTTGGAGCTGGAAACGGGCAAGAAAGGTGAATCAGAGGGGCCACAGAAGGGGATCGTGGAGAGGTAGCAAGGAATTCAACGGTAGTTGTCGAGGGTACCAAATTGCGAAGAACGGACAAAAAGGTCCGAGCGGGGGAGTGATAGACAGCTTACTGAGCGGTACTAGGTACTGCAGGCCCGAGGGGGAATAGGGGTGGAAAGAAGAGCAGGAGGAAAAGGGAAGAGAGGAAGTGTTAGACTGATAAAGCGGGACAGCAGTTCACGTATACTGAAATCGAGTCCGCGGCGGGGCTTCAAATGGTGAGGGTACCAGCTGCATCAAAGGGCTCCACTGCACAGGGCTGGGAAGATAATAAACGATAACAAAAACCGAAAATGCATAAAATGATCAAATGATAACGTGGACAAGGATCAACCGGGTATCGCGTGTAGGGAGGGGGAAGATTTGATGCCCAGCTAATGGGTCAAAAGGAGGGGCAGACGGGCAAACGGGGGAGCGCTGTTCATCCCACCTTTGTGACGTTGTCCTGAATGATGGCGAAACTCTAGTTTTGGCAAAGGACGCCTGCCTGAGCTGGATGGCGGGTAAAAGGGCACAGGGTATGGAAACACACGAGAGGAGGGAAATGAAAAGGTTAGCGAGAAAAAAGGGCGGAGAAAACGTTGGGTGGGTAAATTATCGCGGCTGCGAAGCCGGGAGGAACGAGTGGAGGAACACCAATTTGGCCTCGGGCCTGCCTCTAATGGCTTGCAAACTCAAGAGAATATCGAATAGAAGCTAGACTTTCAAAAATAGACTGTAGACTGCCCATTCTTACGGAGTGCAATATCGCATTATACCTCGACTCAGCTTCCTTTTTTTTTTCGCTATACCTGACCCCGTGCATCTGGGCCTGTTCTAGTACACTTGCATCCACTAACTAGGATTAGGTATCGTCACACGTCAATCTTTCATTATCTGTTCCTTCTTTGAGACGAGTAGAAGGCCCAAGTTATCCACTAGAGCAAGCGCAATCCTATTAAACCTTGATCCTGTTTTTCGGAGTGCAATCTAGATGCATACCTAGTCAAAGACTGTAAAAGACTCTCTAGACACGACATGTTTTGCTGCCTATCTCCGTTTTAACCAGCCATCTGAAATCATTACTGAGTCATAAGTCATCTGCATGTCATTCCTAGGGAACCTGTCGTGTGAAACCGCAAAACCGCAGGACCCAGCTCCACTGGTGGGAGGTATGAAATCATATGCCCGGCTCCCCACCATCGGAAATCAGCAAGTGTACCAAAGAAGCGTTGCCAGTGGAGACTACGGTACAGAATCCCCCCCTACTAGTACCCGAAATACTGAGACTACCGTGGACCAAAAGAACTGCTCAAGGCGATGGACTAAGCCTACTGGGGATGGAGGATCTGGCATCGGCAGGGGGGGATAGCAGCCGCAAACCGACATCATCAGCGCCGATCCAACCGGGAACAACGTCACAGGTTCTCTCTTCGGTCACATTGGTTGCGTTCCGGTGCTTCTCTATTCCAATATTCCGAGCCGCACGTGGACCTTCAGACCACTGACAACGAGACTTGGATCAAGGGGCATGATGGCTATCCACTTGGCGCTTCCTCTTCTCTTTTTGAAAGTGATGCGAATGGAACTTCGAGAATCATGGGCTGGGTGACCCAAATTCGGATTTTCATTAGCCGCCAGCCTCCTGGGAAGGGGCGCAAAAACGCAAAGATCGGCAGCTGGTCATAGTGAGATTTTTTTTTTTTTCCTTTTTTTTTCTGGATGGTAACAGTGAGGCCCTGGCCCGTTAGATGGTCTGGGCCCTTGGAGACCAAAAGCATTTGTCCTCGAGAAACAAAAACCCGTCCATTCCTATTGCGTCTGCGACCTAAAATGGCCATGTTGCATGCAATAATTGGATCCGACGTACCGTCAGCTGGACTGACAACGAGTCCATAGCCTATATATTGGTGTAGAGCGGGGATGGGTGGTTCAGGCCAAGGGGGGCCAGGAGTCGCTCGGGCTAAGACACGAGCACTTATGCTGTCACCGATGACGATTGTTTGGGTGCGCGAAATGGGATCGGAGGTGCCTCATCCAACCCCCAGGATTCGAGCGTGTAGATGCATCAATTGCGAGAGATAGGCACTTCCAGCTCGCATTGAGTCTCCTAGAAGCGGCGTCCACAAGATCCTGCGCAAAACGAGACCACCCTTTTGCTTATATAGCAGATTGGGGTCGGGGGTGTCCATAATGGCTTCTGCCGGCGTCTCTGGTTTTTCGTGTGAGGTGGTTAGCCCCGTCACCATCCGCCAATCAGCGGCCGCGTGGGTCGCCATGACATCACCAGCGGGCCATCGCAGCCTCTGATGTCATTTCGTTGGTATCGCAATACGTGTCGCTTACGGCGTTCCTCCGGACGCTCTTGCTTTTTCTCCATGCTCCGGTGCTTGCTCGTTCTTTGTGATTTGACCTGCTTTGCCTACTCTGGCAGTACCACCGGGGCTAGTCGACGGCTAGCGTGGCTTCCTTCCATGAACTTGCGGTAGCCCCAGGGCAGCACCAGCGATGCCTCATGACATCATATTACAGAGGCGTGCAACCGGATGAGATTCAGCAGAGCTATTATGCAACATGAACCTATGAATCCTTGTCTCACACCATCCGAGGTGGATCATCGGCACATATTGCCCGGGGATTCGGGGCGTCAAGAAGAATATGGTTGACACATGGCATCTCCCGTACTTTGGGCTCCTGACCTCCCCCCCGGCTCAGCTGGAGGCTCTCTCAGCACACCAGAACGCTAGAGCCCTTTTGATCATGCTCTAAAAGTAGCTTTCGCTCGCCCCACATCCGACATGTTTGCTTTGCGACGCCAAGAAGCCATTGTGCCGGAGCTGCAGCTGGTCGTGGGTGATATATATGTATGTCCACGGGTACATAATGTAACACCTCCATTTGGACGGAAGAGATGGATGATCTTCAATCCGCCTTCTCTCCCGCTCAACCAGATATGGAGATTTTAAAAATGGGTCATTGGCCAAGAAGCTCTTTCGACCTGCAGAATTACCATTCAGGAATAACATCAAATATGGAGGTGTTACCTTACTTTTGGTAGGGATGGACTTATGGGGGCTCTATCCACAACTGACAGACGTCCATGGGTTTGATAGGAACGAACCTTGAAGTATATTCTTCTATTGTAGCATTAAGCCATTCTATTTAACCGTCACTCCGAGTCACAAAGTAGAAACGACTCTCGAAGAAAGCTAGTTATTGACGCTCCATGTTTGTTGTTTGCTGTGAGCGGGCAGCTGAACCTCGGAAGAGATGTACGGTGTGATACGCTCCGGCTCCGACAGAAATCCCTGCACGGATTATGCTCGGTCATCAGAACAGACAAACAAATGTCATACGATTGACAGCTCCCTCGATTGGTTATGGGAAAGCATGCCATCCATGGATGATCCCCACATGGGTTTTCAGCCTTGGAGCCGATTCGTGGGGTGCCGAGGTTTTCTGGAAGGCTTATGTAACACGATCCCTGAAGATGATTTTCCATTTTGAGACCTCGAAGCCTCAACAATTCAACAATTCAACACTGCATTCCGGCGAGCAGCGGCCATTCGAACTACCCAGGCTAGTGTTGCAGTCATTTAAGTACATTGGTCGCTCCCAATAGTTGACACTGAATGTTCTTTCCTCAGCCGGCCAACACATAATGTCCTCAAAAGCAACCAGCGCGCCGCGCGCCTCCGGCCCAGCAGGCGTTAACAGAGCTTATCTGTTCCTGTACAATTCCGCGAACCTCTTAGCCTGGGGCTACACTGTCATCTATACAGCCTTGCAGGTCTTGGAAAACGCAAACGAGAGGGAGTTAGGAAACGTCTTCACTAATGCATTCAACATCCTGTGGTGGACTCAGCTGATCGCTGGCCTGGAGATCGTCCACAGCGTCTTCGGAATTGTGCGCGCCCCATTCTTCACCACTGCCATGCAGGTTGCCAGCCGACTGCTCGTCACAATTGGCATTCTTCAGCAATTTGGCACCCAGCTTTGCGGCAAGGGCACTGCTCAGATCGGCGACTACGCGTACATTGGGTGTGTTTTTGCTTGGGGAATCACCGAGGTTATTCGCTACGGATTTTTCGCCATCACCCTTTCGGGTGCCCAAGTTCCTAAGTGGTGGACTTGGTTGCGCTACAACACTTTTTACATCCTGTACCCCATTGGTATCTCATGCGAGTGCACACTTATCTATAAGGCGCTCGAGCCCGCTGCGTCCACCGGGCCCTTTTACCCGGCTGGCTACAATGGTCCTGCATACAAGTACTTTTTGATTGCGGTTCTGGCCATCTATGTGCCTGGTATGTTTGAATAACCCGTGCTGTGAAGCTAACTGGCGTGCTAATATTCACCAGGCTCTTACATTTTGTACACGCACATGATCAAGCAGCGCCAAAAGGTTCTCCGTGGCAAGGGAAAGCAAAGAGCCGATTAAGAGGCCAGCTGACCAAAAGGTTTCACGGTTCGACTCGTATCCTCTGCGATGCGTGCCGCGCCTCCCAACGTCAAATAATGAAACATCCCCCTCGAGTTTCAACTATAAATCTGATGCTTTAACGATTGTGTCGAGCTAAAGAAAAAACTTATAATCTAATAATGCGGAACACTGATAGGATCATAGCAATGTCATCTTCTCTGCGAATTGCGAAGTGCTCGCGTACATAAAGTTAATATCACGTCTATCGCTTGAAGCAAGGTATCATAAGTTCTCAATCCCTATAACTCTCGCATAATATCTTGTACAGCCTTAGCGGCAAACTTCTTCCTCTCATTCTCAGGCAAATCAGACCCCATATCTAAGAAAGCGTCAGTATTGTCTTTCAATTCATGTCTCGTGTCCACGTACCTCTCAGTGCTTGCATGCGCATCATCAGACCCTCCATAGACTCGACTTTGATATCCTCATCGCCGTCCTCAAAGTCTTCCTCGCCATCATCCCCACCGTTCTCAATTGCCATCCTTAGCCCAAACATCTCCCTCTCCAGCTCATTCACCTCATGCGTAAATCCACGTGTATGCGCAGCACCACCAGACCCCAGTAATTCGCTCTCCAGATCATCTTCAAGCCCATCCAAGTCCGCGCCGTCATCTCCAGTCGACGCCCACTCATGCGTCTCCAACACCTCTTTGATACGTGGCATTCCCTCGTATTCTAGTCAAATTAGCCATCAACCGCCAACCCCAGATGAATACAAAGACTTACCCCCAAAAGAATTCCTCTTGATCTCCTCCTCCTCCTCCCCCCCGGCCGCCACCGGATCCCACTCCACAACCTCCCACCCAACAAGGCCTATGTCAAAGAGCTGGTCCTCCCACCACCCAACCGACAAAGGCTTCTCCTCAGCACCCAAATCCCCCAACTCATCCCCCTGCTCCTCCTGGACAACACCCCCACCCCGCCCAGCCCCAATCAACACAAAGATTCCCGGCACATCGCCCACCCCGCCCCGCTCCTCATCCACCCGCTCCTTCACCGCGCCAATATCCCGCATCAGCGCCTGCAGCGCCTGCACATCTGCGCGCTGCCCAGCATCACTCGTCGACGCCGTCGAGGCTGGATTGCGCACAGCAACGACAAGCGCACCGAGGGCCTCGCGGACGATCTCGGCCTCGTCGCTGAGGAACTCTGTGCGCCATTGCGCGGATGTAGCGGCCTCACGGCTTGTTTCGGGGAGGGCGAGGGGAACTTCGTCGACCCAGACGGGGATTTCGGCGTTGTAGTATTTTGTCGAGAGGGCGAGGGGGCTGTGGGTTGTGTAGCCTGCGAAAGAGGGCTGCGGTTCTCCCGCTGTTGAGGCTGATGGTGAGGGTGCTTGGGGGATCTCGGTGACCGGTGTTCCGGTGAGAGAGTGTAACAGGGGAGGAATTATAGATAACGAGTGTGAGGGAGGGGAGAGGATTAGGAGGCGGCGTGGATTGGTGACTGTTTGTGGTTCTTTGGAGGGGTTTGGTGGGGGTTTGGGAGACGTGGACATGGTTGCGGTTGTTGTCGTGGTTTGATAAGATTTTCTGGGTCAAGATTCGGATTCTTTGCACTAGATTGACTTCTTGAGAAGCTTTCGAAGCTTTGAATTGAGAATTTCGATGTGGATCAGTAGTTGTTTGAAGGGTGAATTTGTTGCTGGTCCCCGCATTGGATGAATTAATGCGGAGTTTGGGCTTCTCCGATAGGTTGGTTCCCGGAAGTTCCTGTGCTCTTCAATATCTCCAAGGCTTCCCATGTTCTGTCCGCCCGATACGTTCTAATTCTGATGGGTTGCACACTGCGGATATTTCATATAATGTGGCTCTATGATAGCTGGGAATTGGCTTCTTCCAAGGTTGCTTCTAATTCCTTGCTTCTCGCAGTTGTACAAGAACCTTGGAACTCCGAAGAAACTCTGTATATCTATACCGGTTCTGCATCCTGGCCAACACGCAGATTTTCTCATATTGCTGCATAAAGGCGTGAAAGCCAGTTTTATTCACGTTAGAAGACAATAATATGTGATTGCCCAGACAATCGGCAGTGCAGACCTAGCGAATAGCCCGAGGAAATTTTCCCGTAAAAAGAATCAACAAGACACAAAATGAACGCCAACCACCAGAACCTGCCAGGCCTGAAACTGATCTCGACATCGTCGCTTCGAATGAATTTTCCGCTCTAACCCCTTCGCTGGCCACGCGCACGCTGCACAGTAGCCTTACCACGCGCCAGACCAACACCACGGCCCTTCTGATCCCGCGAGCGGAACATAGGAGCGTTCCTATAAGAAAAATATGAAATTTAGTGGGGGTTCATCTCATGCCAGAGGCTTTCTCTGCAAGAATGCATGACTAGGGACTGCGTGACAGATTCAAGAACTGTACATACCTTAGCATGTCTGGCACAATGAAGAAGCGCACGTGGCTTCCACGAATATAGACCTGGTCGAGATGNNNNGGCAGTCACGGTAATATCCTTCAGCTGAACGTTCATGTTGTCCTCGGCTATTTTAAGACGTTAGCAAGAGCTTGATATGCGGATTGACAGAGGCACATATCGGGATAAACCCGAGTAGGTCTCTTTTTTGCCTCGCCAAAGCAATGATTTTTTTTTTTGGACCATTTTGACGCACCTTCTAGCAGCTTTCCTCGGTATACGACTCCGGATGTGATCTCGAGTGTCACGACATGGCCCTGTGAGAAGAAAGGTTAGCGGTGAACGTGGACGTGGACTCAACCCCCATCACATCCACTAGGAGAAGGTGCTAGGTCCAATGCCAAAACTTTGAACACTTTGCTCAGTCCGAACATACCTGTGCTTCGTTGAGAAGCTTGATCGGAATACCGATGGTGCTGGTGAGCTTGCCCATCTTGAAGGCGAATGTGCGGCGGGGGGAGGGGGGTTATATGGAGGGAAGCGCGATCGAAGGAGGATCAGATGCAGTCGCACTCGATCGAATCAGTCGTTCGTAAGAGTCAAAGCCGGCTTCAGCAGCGCAGCAATTGTTGGTGGTCGGTGGGACGTTGATGGAGATGGGCGGAGTGCGCGAAGGTGAGTTTTGCGGCTAAGCTTCCTCCTTTCCGCTTTGGGCGCCGCGTTCCTCAAATAAAAGCAACACATTATTCACCACAGCTCAATTTCACGCCTCTGTGGGCCCACGACACAATTTTCTACAATCACATACCCCAATTCTACAAATCCCAATTCCTACAACCCCATCGGAAGAATAAGAAGAAGAAGAAACCACACCATCCAGCCACCAACATGGCCGGCTCCCCAAACTCCAATCTCCGCGCCTTCAACCAAACCGTCCAAACCCTCCTTAAACAACCAAGCCACCTCCTCCCACACCTTACAATCCCAACCTTCACACACCTCCCCGAGGACCTTGGCCCAAGCCTCACAACAAACAGCAGCACCGAAAAACCTCACACCCCAAGTATCCGCGCCCTAGTCCTCGACAAAGACAACACACTCTGCGCCGCAAAAAGCACCACCTTCCCCTCCGCAATTCTCTCAAAACTACACTCTCTCCGCCACTCACCCACCTCGCCCTTCAACCTCGCCACCAACCCGCACGCAATCCTAATAGTATCCAACCGCGCCGGCAGTCACCCGCGGTTCGAAGCCGAAGTCACGGCGCTGGAA
This sequence comes from Mycosphaerella populi pn0402, assembly GCA_002153405.1. Lineage (NCBI taxonomy): Eukaryota > Fungi > Ascomycota > Dothideomycetes > Mycosphaerellales > Mycosphaerellaceae > Mycosphaerella > Mycosphaerella populi. Next base: position 81,262 of record KZ118970.1, on the reverse strand, counting down.
TCGCAGCTGTCATCGCTACAGATCCCTGTGTTTAGGTTGCCGGAGGGGGTGCAGAAGAAGCCTTTCTGTGGGGAGGAGGTTACGCGGTGGTTTAAGGAGCGGGGGGTTGTGCAGGGGCCTGGGGAGATTGCTGTTGTGGGGGATCGGTTGGGGACGGATGTTCTTATGGCGAGGATGATGGGAGCGTGGAGTGTTTGGTGTAAGGAGGGGGTGTTTGAGGAGGGAGAGGTGGGAAAGGAAAGGAGGAGTGTGTTGGAGGGGATGGAGGTTTGGGTTGAGAGGGTTTTGAGGGGGAGAGGGCTGAAGGCACCTATGCCGAGAGGTTGGGAGTAGTTTGAAAGCGTTGATGTCTTTGGCATTATGTTTGGGTTTGAAGGATAAGCGAGGCGTTAGAACAGCCAGGTCGAACCTTGTGTAAATTTGTTTTGGAACTTCTAAGTGTATATACATCGGATATTGGCCTAACTTATGAGTAGCTTCCAGGTTGTTAGTGTACGGAGTAGGGAAGGACGTGAACAGCAGGCTATTTCTTATACGAGGCAACATTTACAAGGAGAGAGTGTTAAAAAACAAAATCGATTTAGAGCCTAGCGTCGATCTCCCACGCTCGTTTACAGCCAGACCAGCGCCATTCCTGCTTCCAGGGGTCCCAACAGCGGAGTATCTCAACTCTGCAGTGACCATGCTTTGATAAATATAAGAACTGAAAGCAACACCGGTGTCATCAGACGCAAACAGGTGCCGACTGGGGTGCGGGAAGACTTTGACTCCAATGAGGAGACAGCCAGAATCCGCTGACTCACGGAAATCAGAACAAGACAAGGCTAAAGAACCATGTCCATCTTCGATAACACAGGAATCTCACAAAACACAAAACAAACAAGGGAAATAAATTGGGGTGGAGAGTCTCCATCCAAGTCGGTCTGTTTGGCGTAACCACGTAAAAGAACCCTAGCCAGCAAGAAAGAGCTTCAAATAAACAAAGAGCTGACTAGGAAACGAAGAATGCAAAGACAAGATAAAATAAGATGGCAAGAAGATAGAAAGTAAAAAAAAAAAAAAAGTGAAAAAAAGGGAGAGAATCAGGACTCAACCGAAACATCCGGGAGCCCATCAGGGTGAAGAATTAAGAAGCTCAAAATCGCTTCAGGGCCGGCCCCAGAATCGAAAGGGTAATAATACAAACACAACAACAGAAGGGATATATGCCACGCAATCAGAACGCGATAAGTTCAGTCGGAGTTGCCTGGTCTTCGCCAGCGAGACATGAATTGTCCGCTCACCGTCAGAGGTGCCCATAGAAAAGAATCGTTTCCTGGGGGACGACCGGTGATGTCCAACAAGGAATCCTCCCAGATGCAATGAAACCCAAAAAAAAAAAAAAAAAATCAAACCCATAAAATATGCGCCTCCAGCACTCCAAAGGCCGTGAAACATGAAAAAAGATGTCTGGTCAACAACGAACTATGCGGAAGAATGATCAAGACCCAGAGGGCAATCCCTGTGAGTTGATTTCATCCAGGTTAACCAAGCCATTACCATAGTCGCCTAATGCTGGAGAACCATGGCCAGACATGTTGTGCATGGGCAGCTCAAAATTGGGGGCGTCATGAAGGCCGTAGTTGACATTCTGCTTGTTATAGATCTCATTTAGAGAGAGGCCATCTTCAACGAAAGCAGACTGCTGGTCGTGCGAGAAACCGTACATGTCTGACGAGTGGTGAGACATGTTGGATAGTGGAGGCGAGTGATTGGCAATCATTGGATCAGCAGGGCTAACGCCAGAGTAAGGCGATGGTGCGTGTGAGCCCACATTTGAGTTATCAGATGGCCCTGAAGATACGTATGGGATATTGAAGGATGGGGGTAAACTGGCGACAGGAGTTGATTCGCCTTGGGCACCATTGCTGAACAAAGACGGGCTTGCGAAGTCGGAGGGCGATGCTGTGGTCGTCGCAGAGATAGGGTTGGGTCGGAATTCAAGACCATATCCATCAGTATCAATCCGCAGGTCAGTAGGAAGGGCATGATGAGCTGATTGAGGAACTGGAGCGTAGATGCCGGACTCGGCTGGGTTGTAAGGTGCTGGAGTCTGCGGCATGTGGAAGGGCATCGGGCCGGGGGCTTGCAAAGCAGCGATGTCAACTGCTGCAGGCACAGACCGGCTGCGCTGACGCTTGTGTCCACGAGCGGGCGGAACCTGGAAACCCAAGTGATTCTGATCCTGAAACAAGTTTAGGTATGCCGGTGCTGCGAAGTGGTTGGGCTGGGAAGCTGGACGTTGAATGAAGGGAGGGGACATCGCAGAAGGAACGGCGAATGTTGAGTTGTTTCCGTTGTACGCTAGGCGGTTCTGGAAAGACTCAAGCGAGACAAGCTTAGCCAGCTGGACACTCAAAACCTTGGGATGGCCTCCCAAGTGGTGAACCATAATTTGGCTTGCTTGTTGCTCTTCGGTGAAATCACCGCATTGGTAGAAGCCTCCCGAGTTTGAGGAATCCATGTAGAACAAAGGCGGGCGGTTGAGTTCAACAACCAAGCCACCAGGCCGAGGAGGCTGGCCATTGGGGCCCGGGTTTGGGTCGCCAGTCTCCAAGGTGATGTTCTTGATGTGTGCGAAAGGATATTCAATTTTATAGCCGGCTGAGTCGATATAGTAAGTCATGCAAGCTTTATCGGGCGAGTAGAAAACGACGAGGTCCATTGCGTTCTGGCCAATGCGGCGCCAGCTTCCAATAGTCAAAGAGCGGCAAGTAAAGTGAGAGATGACTTTCTCAATGTTAGTACTAATTGTATTATATCATGGCGAGGGCGCAGACTACTTACCAACTTTACCGCTGGGGTTGACTTCGTTAGCGTACATGCCCGGGGCACCAAAAGCCGCTGGGCGTCCAAAGGGCTCACGAGAACCGGGCTTTGCGGGATCGAATTGCATGGCAAGATAATGTCGCATCGACTCAGGGATAGAGTCACAGCCTTCGCCTGTCTCAATGCTCTTCTTTGCAAGCATCTTGATTTTCGCGCGCCTGAACCATTGTTAGTCTTCAATCGATCGGCTCGATGCTGTTCAATACTGACCGATTCTGAAACCAAATCTGGACCGATCGCTCAGTCATGTTAATGTCTGAGGCAATTCTGTCACGGGTAGCAGCGGTCGGCGTGGGGTTTTTGTTAAATTCGACTTCGAGTGTGACCAGTTGATCCTGTGTGGCGCGTTGGCGCTTGTTGTTCTTCTGTTGTTGGGTCAAAGTACTCTTTCGAGGTGGGCGGCGCGAAGCCGAAGCGGAAGGTGCTGTGGTCGCATTTGAGCTTGAGGGTGATGGTGTCGAAGTTGGGGAAGAAGAAGATGCGGTGGTCGGCAGGCCCGACGGGTCGGGGAAATCAGTCACCAAAGACATGACGATACACGGTGACCGAGTAAGACCAGTCAAGTGTCGTTTGCGATATATAAAAGTCGTAGTATAGATTCACCAGAATGTGTGGCGCTCCGGCTGACTGACTAGATGGAGACGTGGGGGTGTTTGGGGACGATAGAAATCTTCACGGGAAATCCTACTCTCGAAGCAGCGTCAAGCGCGAGAGCATCAGTTGAAAAGAAGTGAAAAAGGGTACTGATCGTGGGCTGGGAATCGAGGGTAGTTCGATGGCTGTCCAGGTCAGAAACGGGTGGTTGGGTCGTAAGGGCGCGTCGCAGAGGCGTCCCGAGCAAAGGATTGTATAATGGAAAAGGCTGGCCTATGCAGCGCAAAAGGAATGGCAGGAGGTTATTCCCAGCTACTCGATATCATTAAAGGGTGAATGATATTCGATGATGGATCGCGAATTACCCCGGGGTTGAGTCGATCAACGGGAGGGCGTTTTCGAGGGGGGGATAAACGTGCCGATGAAGCGAATGGATTGTTATGATTGGGAAAGAGCGGTACGGCCGTCGTGAAAGAATGAAACGACAGAGCCTAGCAGGAAAAAAGGAAATAAAAAGAATGGACGGTGGGATAAGAAGACAGACGACAGACACGAGAAGGGAAGAGAAGAAGGGAAAGAGCGGGATCAGGAGACGGAGTCTGTGCCTGTGCCTGGATTTTGCCGGTTCCTGAACCACACTCTTACCAGGCTTGGGGGGTACACACTCTATTCTACAGTACGGAGTGCTCTGGAGTACTTTTTTACCCTCCTAGTCTATCTCTGTACCTGCACCGGTACTCTTGGCCATGTCCCCCCGTACAATACCTTGCGTTCAAACATGCATCGTGCGAGAACTGCTCGTGGGCCAGCCGCTTCTACTCGATTCCTCCCGTTTTCTCGTTTCTCTTCCCGGCTTAGTTACCCCATAACCCTTCTGGAGTCTAGACGAAACCCTTCTGGAGTCTAGACGATCTTTCCTAGTTCTTTTGCTCCGAACCTTGGTTCCGCGCGTACCCTATGCATATTAATAGCAGACTGCCCCTGTTCAGACCAATCCTGATGGATTAGTATTCAGATTAGCCCATAGAAAAAGTCTTGACTAAGCCTTGATTTCACGGGGAAACGTGACCCTCGCCTGTGTAGGACTTGGGTGGGTTGAAAAAAAAAAAAAAAAAAGGGAGGCCCCAATCCTGCCTTGGCCCCTGCATCCACCTGCGTCCAGCTCAAACCAAATCGTCGCGATCAAGCCATCTGATTGACTATCAGCCTCTGGACGATGCGGCTTTTTTTTTTTTCTCTCTCTCTCTCTCTCTCTCTGCCTCCTTGCTCGGCATCGCACAAAGGGTTTGTCCTACTATGTCTTTCTCCGATGCTCCATGAAAAAGTAAACAGATTGTAGAGTCGGCAGATACAACTCCCAAGTTTGTGGACTGTAAATCCAACGAACTGGGGGGTAGAGAGACCCCGAGCGGCAGTTGACTTTCCTAGGATCATCAAACCCAGTAATGCATAACCACCAATCTGAGATCCGCGGGGTTCTGAAACACCGGCACCTCGTAATAACGTTGGACCTGTTCGTTGTGCCCAAAAACTCGTCATGATCTGCCTGATGTACAGAGTAGCGCGAGTTGTACGGGGGAAGCCATCCACAGTATCGCAACTAGACATCGATGAGCCTGTTGAGACTATTGAGACTAGCCCATCTCCAATGCCATAGTGATGCAGAAACCCATTAGAAAAGCCGAGGGCCTCGCTTGATTCGAGACCACCGTTAGCCACGGCTCCAGCAGGCGCCTCCGTTTTGGACTCCCACGGGTCCCAGGGGGGGATGATCCAACAGGCCAGCCAACCAGCGTACACTTGGTCGTTGTTGTGGCCCACTACCCCTCGAGGGCGCCACTGTCAGAACAAGAACGAGGCGCACCGCGATTTCAGCTGCTCAGGTACCCGCCCCAGTCTCGGCCGTGATTGGCTTTCCCCCCCCCATTGACAGCTCATTCCAGACCGATGGGATCCTGGTTCCGCGGCGCACAAAAAGAAAAGCGCCCAAAACATTCTGTGTGCACTGCCCTCTCCGGACTTTTCTCCCTGAGCAACCAGATCAATGACGATTGGTCGGGTCGGACCGAGACAGGACTGCGAAAAGGGGGCAACGTTCGAGTGATTTCTGACTGCACGTCGCGCTGCAGTCTCCGTGCGCAAGGCTTCCGTGGCTTCCGATGTTAGCAGTAGGGATTACCGAGACATGAACGTTCGCATGCGATCTGGTGGGTGTGACGAGCGCTCCTGGTTTGCCCAAAAAGTACGAGTGCATCATGCGCCAGACTGGGTCCTTTGAGGAATGTGTTGGCAGACTCCACTGGACCAACCTTTCAACCTTTTTTTTTTTTTGGCTTGTTGGCGTACGGACAAAGAAGCAGAAGATCCTTGCCTTTGGTTGGTTACTTACTTGGGACTAGTGTGGTAGTTAGTACGATATCTCTACGCTCTTTGTTGGATTGCTAGCCCTGGAGAGAGCTGGCATATGGATGACTCCTTTGTCTTTGGAAACGCGCTGCCTATGGCCTGCACTCTGAGTTTCCGAGAACACTCGTTGGAAGTTTTTCTCATCCCTCTACAAGACCAACAAAGCATCATCACTGCCAAGACATATTATCATTGGTAGATGCGCCACATTATAGTATCTAGAAGTATACATCGTGCTAGTACGGAGGACTTCCCAAATCAAAAGATGAAGAACCACGATTGCTCATCCAGAACCTTGATGCGCTGGTCCACCGTATCCATGGCAAACTCAACACCCTCAACCGAACCAACTGTCTCAGCCTGGTCAGTAATCTCCCAAACCCGCTCGGTCAACCGCATCGCCAGATTCCGCTGCTGCTCCCGATAAAACGCCGTCATAGCCTCATGTTTCTGACGCACCCACGCCCGCTCCTCAACCGACACAGCCTCTCGCGCCGCCAGATAGAACGGCTGCGGCAACGACGAGTCCGGCCCACACCCTGTTGCCAACTGATCCATCAGCCCGAAGCACGTCCGGGCAAGATGCTGCACCCGTCGAGACCGGGTCGCATCGCGAAACACCCGCCGGGCGAGCAGCAGATGCGCCGTCCAGTAGAAACACTCCGACAGGATATCCAGCGCGTCCCGTCCAGACCCTGCTGCAGAAGGGCTCGTGTACCGCGCTCCTCCCCCTCCCCACGCCCTTAGCTCGGTTTCCAGCCCGTATGCTTCGCCGAGGATCTCGGGCGTGCTGCTGGGCGACTCGTTCATATCAGCGGCCAGATGGGCGATCCGCACAAGAAAACACATCAGCGGCTGCGGACAGCCATTCATTTTGTGGAAGGAGGGCTCAGAGCCGTCCCAGCGGTTTGCGTCCGGGGTGTGCAGAACGAAGGACCGTGGCGCGTACGGCCGGCGCTGTCGCGAGATCGCGAGCATGAGGTCGACCATTGCGTAGCGCTGCACGGTCATGCGGGCGCTGGGGCTCGCGGGGACGTCGTGGAAGCGGCCCAGCGTGGCCATTAGGAAGGAGGCGCAGCGGACGTGTGGTTCGAGCACGCCGTGCTCGGACTGGACGACTACCACGCCTTGTAGGACGACGGCTGTGAGCAGGGCGTCGTGGTCGAGCTTGTTTGTCGATGTGACGCTGCTGGGCTCTGTGCTACGGGGCCCTGGCCCAGTTATCAGGGCGAGGTTCTGGCCTATTGTGCGGAGCATGCGCTGTTGTTGGCGAGCTGCCGTGGAGATGCTGCCTAGACCGAAGTTGAGCATGTGTTCTGCTGCGATGCATATTATTGTCTCGCGCAGGATGGGGGTTGATAGAGCTGTGAATGAGATGTGGCGGTATGGGTTGTCAGGCCCGTCGAGCGCGGGCACGTTGGATGAGACTAGCCTTACATCTGGATGATAGATGAGTTTGTTGCTTTCTTCTTCTTCTTCTTCTTCTTCT
>KZ118970.1:20407-73861 GCA_002153405.1 Mycosphaerella populi pn0402 | reverse complement strand
TTCTTCTTCTTCTTCTTCTTCTTTTTTGGCTGGAGGTTGGGGGTCACGAACAGTATTCCCATGCACATTGCTCGTCGTCAGAATCGAATAGGTTATTGCTTGGTAGAGCTGGTGTGGGGGATGGTGGTCCAGCATCTATATGTTTGGCTCGGCGCCGAGATCGATGTCTTGATACTGTAGGCTGGGCCTTTCCAATCCATTTCAAGGTCGAGGGCCATTGGCAGGTGAGACCCCGTTGGGAACAAAGTAAGCATGTAGGATGTTGTTCATCGCATTTCTCATGCTTTCTACGACATTGAAGACACCCTGATACTCAGATTAGTCTCAGTTTGGGTATATTGGTAGGCTGCGTAACTACCGGTCCGCGACCGCGAGAATCGCTCCGAGTCTCCACAGGGCATTCCGTGTGGGATCCACGGCGCTTCATCAGGTCAATCTCGTGTTTGATACAGACTTGGCGCTTGGATGATGCTTTCTTCCCCGCTAAGCAGGACATCCCGGTCACCTGATTGCCGGCGCGTTAAACTTCCTGTTTGGGTTGTAGATCTAATACTTGGTCGAAAGAGATAGTAGATACATCAACAATAGCGTTTGTTAAATTGTCATAGTTAAGTCATTAAAAGGTAGACATTATTTCGTCGCAAGTGAATGCCCCTCCTAGGTACCTAACTAGTAATGTTTGAAAGCAAAAATGGGTAGGACTACACAACAGGGTGTATAATGTGTTCACTGGCCTAGAACCTCATTAATAACACCAGTCACTCTCTCCACGATCAAATCAATCTCTGCTCGAGTCGTGTTATAAGTGGGTGCCAGACAAACGTGATCACCCTTGATGCCATCTGCACCGCCATTACCTGGAATCATCGATACGGCATGTTCGGGCTTGAGCCCAGTAGCATGGACGGTCCATGATATAGCCTTCGATGGGGGGAATGGCTCTTTGGTGTCTTTATTTTCCACAAACTCGATCTTGACGAGAGTTAGCCAATTTCGAAGTAGAGTAAGACTAGGGAAAACTTACAGCCCAGAATAACCCCCGACCCCGAATATCACCAACATGAGGATGAGCATCGAGTTTCTCGTGAAGGCGTTGACCCAGGTAATCACCCATTTCTCGGACATTAGGCAGGAGATTGTCTTCCTGGATGATCTTCTGGACTCGATATGCAGCTGCGCATGAGACTGGGTGGCCAGAGTATGTCTGGCTATGAGAGAAAGCTCCAGTGCCCCTTGTCAGGACATCAACCACGCGCTTGTTTATCAGAAGACCAGCAATCGGCGCATAACCACCACCAAGACCCTTTGCGATAGTTTGGAGATCAGGGACAACTCCCTCCTGCTCCCAAGCATGTAGTGTTCCCGTGCGACCCATCCCGGTCATGACCTCATCTAGGATAAGCAATGCACCATGTCTGTCACAGACTTCTCTCATGGCCTTGAGGTACCCAGGTAGAGGTGGCATACATCCTAAGGTCTGTTGTATGTTAGTAATTTTCAGTTATATCTTATAAAGTTCAACTCACGGCGCCTGCCATGGTCTCAGCCACAAAGGCCACGACCGTTTCTGGTCCCAGTCTTTGAAATTCGTCTTCTAGTTCCTGCGCGAGTCTCCCTACATAGCTTTCGACAGTCTCACCTGCTTTCAGGCCACGGTAGGGATAGCATTGGGAAACGTGCGAGACATTCTTGGCCAGGATCTTCTCGTATAGGGCTCTGCGACCGACGTGGTGGCCCACAGAAAGAGAGCCGAGGGTATTACCATGATAGGACTGCTTGCGAGCGATGAAGTTTACACGTTGAGGCTGAGGTGTCGGTAACTCCATATAGTATTGAACTGCCATCTTGAGAGAAGCTTCAATAGCCTCGGTACCTGAGGTAAACATGAGTGTTAGCCAATTATAGGAACATGTTGAGGAAATGGGGGTGACCTCAATCGCACCTGAAGCCACGATAAAAGCACGCGACATTTGACCACCCGTCGAGTCAACAAGAAGCCTGCAAAGGTCCTCCATGGCACTGTTGGTGAAGAAGACAGAGTAACAGTAGGAGACCTTTTGCAGCTGCTCCTGAATAGCTTCGTGCACGCGCTTATCACTGTGTCCTAGACATGACACTGCTGCACCACAGGTAGCGTCGAGTATCTCGAGCCCTGTGTCTGTATAGATGTAGCTCCCCTTGCCACCGACAATGTTCAGAGGTTTTTGGCGCAGCTGCCTATAGAGAACCCCGCTGTCGTCGCCGGACAAGCCATTCTGCCGCTCTTTTTCTTGTGCGGTAGATGAAGCTTCAGATGCTTCGAGGCCTGGCTTGTAATCGCCCATGATGCAATGTTAACCGTGAAATTAAGTTCAACGTAGTGTGTATCTTCTGAGGGATACAGTCTTGGAAGTGTTGAGGAGTAGTGGAGGTACGAAGCATCTAATATACCTCCACGGGTGGGATAACGCGTAACGATGGTGGAATCACTCGTGGAATGATATCGCGCACACTCAGCTTTTGGACAACCATGATTGGTGAAGTCTACTTAGGTATCAGTGCAGCGATGTTGAAGCCCTCTTTCCTGCAGCTTATCGCCCACCACACTATTCCCCAAGAGGAAAACTTTGTCGGACCCACCAGAATCGATAAGTACGCGGTTCTCCTGTACCCCACGGAATTAGCTGGCATCATCCGGGGCTGGCTGAGCCCGCCGACGGGAAACGATTCAGGGGCACCCATTGGGTTACTTTGCCGACAGTGTTCCAACTTGGATAACAGCTGCAGGGCATACACATCGATGCTTTGAACCAGTATTTGAGGCAGAATCCAGCCGGACATTACCAGCGGGGCAGACTGGTTCGTTATTAGTGCACTATACGGTATCATAAATCGATCGGTGCTATGGCAATCACATTCAGTCTTCCCAGGTATAGGAAATTTATATACTGATTCAATTTGAAAATTAGGTCGTGCGAGTCCACGACACTGTAGAACTTAACAATCACTCTATAACAACACGGAATTTGAGCAAATCCTTCTCAATAATCTCACTATATCTTTCTTCCAACGCAGAAACATCCCATTTGCACGAAAGAAACCGCCCTGCTAGCGCATCCCTTTGTGCCTGTGGAGCATCAGCCTTGGATAACCAGACGCAGAATGATCCCACTAGATCTGGGCTATCCACCAAGACTGCAAAAACAAGACCATTAGCATTGAATTGTCAATGTATCAAGAATTGCTCAATAAAACCTACATGGCTGAATCTCAGGCGGAGCCACCTTCGCAAATTCACTAATCATCCCTCCAGGGTGGACGCTAGCAGAAAAAAGACCACGGCTCCCATACTGCTCATTGATCATCTCCGTCAAGCGTGATAGAGCGGCCTTGCTGACAGAATACCCGGTGTGAGCATATGGGCCCGAGACAGTTGGAGCCGCCATCGAGCTGATAGTAATAAACGACTTCGCCCCATTCTCTGAAGCCATAAGCAAAGGTAGTAAATAATGCGCTGCTAGAAACGGCCCAACAACATTGACATTGAAAGAAGTCTGGAAGTCGCTCGGTTCTTCCTTGACGACATCCGCAATCATAGGGCCTGAATAACCCGCGTTCGCGACAACGGCATCAAGACGGCCCGAGAACTCGGTCTTGATTGTTTCTGCTAGGTTGGAATTATCTGTATCAGATGAAACATCACACTTGACAACAGTTACTTTGGTGTCTGGGTTGATCAAGCGAACCTCCTTCGCCACTTTTTCGAGTGCGGACTCGGATCGCGCAGCGAGGAGGATTCCAGATGCACCGGCTCGAGCGTATGATCGAGCGAGGCCTCCGCCCGCGGCTCCACTACCTCCGATTATACAGGCTACATATGGCGAGGGAAGCTTCACTTTTGAGGGATCAATAGCAGCGTAAGGCTCGGTATGTAGGTTGGGGATGAATCTGCGGTGATGCTGAGCATTCAATTGACCCTTTGTTTCGGACATTTTGAAGTTGAAGCGAGAAAAAAGCCTTGAATAATGGCGAGAGTATGATATAAATTGCTATATAGAAGGAAAGAGTTATGTCTTTTATGTATATGCTTGCGATGTCAGCTTAATGAGCTGCCCGGATTTAATCGGACATAGATCGGTCCTTGGATCACGGATAACTGTATGACACCAATGGCACCAAATTCGAGAAATCAATCTGAACTCACTGAATCATGGAGATAAGCCCGGGTCTCGGTTATCCTGTGTCATAATTTAAAATTTGGACGAATGAAGCTGAACAGGATTTTGACCTGGACATTCTATACAGCATCGCTGGCTTAGAAGCCTTGGTCCGACCGTTTGCTAGCGTGTCGATTTGACCCACCTATAACTTCGATTCGACTTGGACTATGATTGAGATGTTGTTACAGGAAACATGGCTGGCGTACTTTTATCAAGTCCAGCCAAACGAACATAGAATGGGACTGAGGACAAGCGTTATACGGATGAACTGGCCTGGACACGCGCCTGTAGCGAGGAATAAATGAGCGCGCTGAATTTTCCCGTGTTGAAATGGCATATGCGACCTCGCTGTAGAATGCATCAACAAGTGATCTCATTGTACTTTTACCAGGATGCTGCGGTTGTCTCAGGGTCGTTACCACCTCGAGTCTGCAAAGCGGAACGGAAACCCCCACCAAAAGGATGACGACCACATCGCCCCTTGCCAGCCGAACCACCCGGTGAGCCCTTCGTGCAAGAGAAAGCTAGAAGCCCCCTTGCATCGAGATCAAATCAAGGTCTTCTGTGGATTACGAGTGATGGTTTATCTGGGCCCTTCCAAAGGATGCCTTACTTGCAGGCGCCGGCGAAAGAAGGTTTGTCCCTGTATGCCATTGTCATGCAGGATCAAGAGCTACTAACAAGGAACGGACTTCTAGTGCGACGAGACCCGCCCTGTAAGTAGACACGAGCCCTGCATCATACATGAACCTTAAAACCTAAACCATGTACTGAGTCCTCGCTTAGTCGTGCATGAGGTGCGTAGCAGCCAAGCGAACGTGCGGAGGCTATGAAGACCGTGACAAGGAATTCAAGATTCGCCATTTCAACGATCAAGAAAGAGGGGCGGAATCGCAATCAAGTGCTCGGAAATGCACTCTACCGGCCAGAGATGCGGTGCCTGGCACTGAAGTATGGACCAAAGATGATCTTCCCAAAGAGGTCTCCGAAAAAGACATTGACGAGTTCGCTGTTCGATGCTTTTTCTATGAATTTTGTATAACACCTGCGAATCATGCTGTTTCCCATGGGTTCTTAAGTTGCCTTGAACAGCGAGTTCGGCGCACGAGCGGAAGGTCAGCATTGACTAAGGCTTGTGAACTTGTAGCCTTTGCGAGTCATGCAATTAAACTCAACAGGCCGAGGCTTCTATCTAAAGCCGAAGATTTAAACAACGAATTGGTCTCGCTGCTGGCAGCTGACATCCAAAATGCCGCGTCTACGAAAAGGAAGGAGGAAGCTATTCTTGTAGCTGCTTTACTTGGGATTTATGAGGTAAGGTCGGTCCTATTACCCCTGTAATGTTTTCATGCTGACTATTTTGACAGATGATCATTGCACGAGACTCGCATTCGGGCTTTCATATTGTTCATGCTAGTGGGGTTTATGCTTTGCTCCAAATAGGGAATTCGCCATTTCGCTTACTAGAGGAAGTTAGAAATGGCGGCTCCTTGGGCAACGTGAGAAACTCACTCTTAGTAGGTCCAAGAAAATGGGGGAAAGCATCTGCAAAGGACTGATCTTGAAAAGAGGTGCGAATGCGGAATGATCGATCCATCGAGTCCTGCTCGTTTTATTCAACCCTTGGACTCTCTCATTAGTGCACTGCACAGGATATATGTTCGAAGAGAAAATACATTGGAGACTTCGTTAATGACAGGTAACTACCAGACTCTTTTACAAGAGGCAACCGAACTTGAGAAGGCTTTCGTCGGATGGGAAGAGGCTCAAGGAGATGAACTCAGACCAAACACGATCGGGACGGTGAGCAGATCGACACTGAATGATGAATGCAGCCCCGGATGCTTTCCAGGGAAAGTAGACACCTACTTTGACATATACGTTGCTAGCATTTGGAATGTGTACCGTGCAGCCCGGCTCTACCTGATGGAATTGATAGCCAGTCTTCAATCCGCACAGAGTAGCCCAGAATTTATGGACTCATCGAGTATCAACTACTATCATCTGGTCGAAGGCATTCTCTCCTCTATTCCTTACCATTTGACGGAAGATCTTCACGAGTTCGTACAGGACGTGAACACAGAAAGAGTTATTCAAAACCCCGGTAAGATAGCGCATGGCTTGCTACTTATGCACCCAATCCATGTCGTTTCGAGCCTGCCTACCGTAGATCCGGAGGTTAAGCAATATATGAAAAGATGTCTCATGTGGATAGGAGACCACATGGGGATTGGTCAAGCTAGCCTTATGGCCAAAGTGAGTATTTCTCATCTAGGAATGTTATAAATACACGTCTGCACTACTAAAATATTCATTAGTCCCCAACGACCGAGTCTCAAGACTTCATGAGCAGCTCGATGCTGATATTAATTGGCCTATTAGTATGAGATAATGACATGGTACAAGTCACAGTAGAGCGCCTCTTGAATAGAACCAAGCTTTTGCATCGTCAATCCCAACGAGAGTCACGAGAAGCATCTTTCCGAACAAATCCACATCGGCTGGCTGCGCGATTTTCAACGCCCATGAGAAATCCAAATTCTCAACGACAAAGTGCGGTCTTTCTGCCCAGGCAACTGCAAAATCAAAAGCGTTCTGAGCGTGCCATAAATATGATGATAGATACCACGAATGATCAAGACCTAGTTTGCCGTCACATGTCATATTAGGCGTCTCGCGCAGTGCCTCATATATTCGACTGAAGAAGAATGAGGTGAATATAGTTCTTCGTGTAGACTCTTCTAGTATCCAGCACTTCCAGAACTCGCTCATAGACTCCATAGAGTCAGGCAGAGGTTCTATGGAGTCAGAGGGGAGTGGCAGATGTAAAAATGGTAGTAGAGAGAGGACGGAGGTCTCTAATGCCAGGAACAGCATGTCCACAGTACTGCGAAAGCGGACATCGCCATCGAATAGACACATAATTTGATACAGAAGTAAAGCATGGACTCGGGCAAGTAGATCTGGTAGAGTTGTTGGTTGTGGTGTTGATAGAAGGTCCGTTATCTTTCCATCGAGAAGGTTCATGATAACGGGTGCGTTTATTTCGTTTTTGGATAAGTATAACGAGCAGCATGCGTATGCATCTATAATAGAGTTAATGACCCTTGGATATAATAGTACCCTGGAGCTCTCAACGGTGGCATTTACCTTGCATTGATTTTGGCATATTGTGTTTATAAAGATGAGAGTGACACCAGGGGGTTTGATTTTCTAAAAGCATCATTCGAGGCGCGTCCTTGAAAGCGTCGATTGAAAACTGAAGCCTTGAGGCAAGTACTTCGGAAAACGGCCTTGGGGGCCGAGTCCTTGTCCTCATCACGGCCAATTCGAAATTAAACGATGATTCCTCTTCATGAGACTGAGATAGCCATGAGTTTCGAGCAGACTTGTCTTGGGCGTTCACGTGAGACTCCTTGATATCTTGAAATATGTCCAACGGGAACTGTGGGCCTGTGATATTGTATTCGGCCTGACACTGTGGTATAGTAGCATGTGGCTGCCACGCATTCTGCAGGAGATCTATCGGTGGTGGGGTCTCAGACGCCCAGTTCATCGAGGCCGGAGGCGGTTGCCCATGGTAAATGCAGTTGATTTTCCTTTGTACACACCGGGAACAAGCGGGAGACGCTAGATCGCACCGGCGTTTTGCGGACTTGCATCCTTGGCAGGACTTCTGCCGTGGTTTTGGACTCGAGTCATAGACCATGACTGCAGCATGAGATGGAGACAGTGGGAATTGAGCGGCGGAGAGATATGGACTGGGGCGGATTTCGGTCCTTTTGGGTTTAGCGCGCGGAATTCCGCACGCTAAAATGCGGCGACTCTGGCACCAGCCAATCAGACGAGACACAGCTGTAGTATCGTGGAAACCGAGCAGACTGACAATGGAAACTCTTGCACTCCCACAACCATAAATAGAATTAAATTTCTTTACAACAATCTCCTTCAACACAAAAAGAAACTCCTCAGACCATAAATAATATTTTGACTCTCCCAAAGCCATGTCTACACCTATTGTTTTCGTTTGCGGTGCAACAGGCCGACAAGGCGGCGCCCTCGCCAACCACCTTTCAAAACATGGTATCGAAATGCGTACAATCACTCGCAACGCATCTTCTGATTCGGCCCAGAAGATCAGATCGTTGGGAGTGACTCTCATCGAAGGAGATTGCAACGACGACGCATTACTCGAAAAGGCCCTTGCGGGCTGTACCACCATTTTTCTCAACTTGATGCCCGACTTCCAAAATATATCTGGCGAGCTCACTCTGGCTCAAAAGTTCCTCTCAATTGCCAAGCAGTCTGGAATCAAACATGTTGTCTACACAGGTTCCTTGGGTACCGACAATCCTGAACGAATGCCCGGATGGGAGAATGCCGGAATCATCCGAACTGTCATTTTATCCAAACAACAAATTGAAAATGAGGTTCGGAGCGCCGGCTTTGAGTCGTGGACAATCTTACGACCTGGCAATTTTATGACAAACTTCCTCAACCCTGTTGTTCTCATGTATCAAGGCCTCTCCGATACGGGAGTTTGGACCACTCCCATGAAAAAAGACAGTATTCTGCCAATGATTGATCCAAACGACATTGGAAAGTTTGCAGCTGCAGCGGTTCTCGATCCTGCTAAGTTCAATAACCAGAATATTGAACTTGCGTCCGAGATGATGAGCGTGGAGAATATTCTGCGGGATCTATCGCATGCAACAGGAGTAGAGAAGACGGCAATCTACTTGACGGAGGAGGAGATTTCCGAGAAAGTCAAGATCAATCCACTTCTTGCAAGCCAGGTGTTCCTACCTTACCTGGCATTATTCATTGATATTAAAAAGTTGAATCAGTGGAACATTGAACGGGGAACCTTTGCCGGGTTTTTGGAGCGTGAGCAGGAAAGCGTCAAAGCAACTTACAATTAGGTCTATTATGAGAGACCTAATTTGGGAGGTCCATATACTGTTGGAAAAATTTCGCCATACGACTAGTACTGTCGTATTGTTGGCTTTTGGGCCTGGTGTATGATCTGCTGCTACTCTGATCTCTCGGCGCCGAGGGCTAACATTCTCGGCGCCGATGATGCCCACGTCATCCACGCGTACAAATTAATTATAGTATACTACTCATCGATTCCATCATCCCATTCATTTTAATATTTCAAAATCTGCATAACAAAATGCCTTCTGATATACAACCCGTCATTATAGTTGGTGCAAGCCTTGTTGGGCTCTCAGCAGCCCTGTGCTTGTCTTCTCGCCAAATACCAACGATAGTTCTCGAAAAGCACTCAGGAATGTCTCGACACCCTCGAGCAATCGGCTTTACACCTCGAACGATGGAGATATACCATAGCCTTGGACTTGAGAATGAAGACCCTGCACCCGACGATTTTGTTCTCCAACGGGCCCACGTTGAAAGTATTACTGGCAAATGGCTAGATAGCACGAACTGGTCCGACACCGAACGAAAGCCAAACCAAGAACAAAAGAAAGAACAACCAAAGCTAAAATCTGAAAAGAAAGAATACTCCGCTGCCCGTGGCTCTGCCATTCCCCAAGACAAACTTGAGCCGATTTTGGAAGCACTGGCGCGGCAGCGAGGTGCCGACATTCGACGTCAACACAAAGTCCTCCACGTCGACCAGGATGATGATGGGGTGACAGTGACTGTTGATAATAATGGAGAAAGGCAGAAGTTGGGGGGCTCCTATCTCATCGCTGCTGATGGTAACCACAGCACGATTCGCGAGCAACTCCAGATTCCTCGCAGCGGTCGCGGGTACATGCAAACAATCAGCAGTGTTCTATTCCGGGCTCCGCTGGAACAATGGACAAAGGGATATGTGCAATTTAACATCGAGCAGCCTGACCTTAAAGCTTTCCTTGCTTCTTACAGTGATGGCCGCTGGGCTCTCATGTTCCATGATGCTATCGAGCGCGACGAGGAGACCTGTCGGGCTGGCATATACCAAGCGATCGGAAGGTCAGATTTCCCGGTAGATATCATTACAACGGGACAATGGGAGTTGACGGCTCTCGTTGCGGACACTTTCCAGTCTGGCCGTATTTTCTTGGCTGGCGATGCTGCTCATACACTCCCGCCGAATCGTGGTGGGTACGGGGCCAATACGGGCATTCATGATGTGCACAATCTTGCCTGGAAGCTTGCAGCCGTTCTTTCAGGAGAGTCATCTCCGAAGCTTTTGGATACGTATACGGCTGAAAGAAGACCCGTTGCGCTTCTGCGCCATGATCAAATCTTTGTTCGTGCTGACTACAAAGCGCATCTCGATGCGGCGACGCCTGCTGGCGAGAAAATAGACGACGACGCCATGGAGTTTGGCCAGATTTACCTGTCAGATGGAATCCTTGATGTGGATAAAAGCTTGCCACGGGCTATGAAGCCTGATGAGTGGAATGGGCAACCTGGGACTCATATTCCACATTTTTGGGTGGAAAAAAATGGCCAGAGAATTCCCATCCTGGACATGGTAGACTCCTGGACTTTGATATCTGATAATAAAGACTGGTACCAGGCAGTCTCTCACGTCAATGATACTTCGACTATGAAGTTGAAATTTATCCAGCTGGGAGAAGGTGCACACGTTCTTCATGATGACCAAGTTTCAACATTATTTGGCGTGTCAGAGGGCGGCGCGGTTCTTGTTCGACCTGATGGCTTTATTGTATGGAGGATACAGAATATACCTGCTGAGATTGAAAATGTCCTTGAAGAGACTTTATGGAGGCTGTCATTTCATACTCGTGGCTGAAAGATGTCCCTCTCGGTTGAATTGAATCAAAGGGGTATAACGTTTTGTGCAAACTGTTCTCCTTATTTTTTTTTCTCCTGTTATAGTTCTTTTTCTTCTGGTATAGTTCTTTGCTAGGCATCATATTTCTCGGTTCCTCGATGTTTCTAAACGGCTTTATAAAACTTAGATTAGACCCCTCGATCATTAAGGGAATGGAGATAAGAAATTTGGGGTTAAAAAACTTAGTATATATTTTACAGCCATTGCAAGCTCTAGTTATTCCAACTTGAAAGCGTGACTAACCATGAGTTTCATCAAGTAGGTCTATAAATAACTCTCACTGGAAATATTGTAGATAATCATACCATGCGTGATATACAAACAAAGTTCTTGTTCGGAATATTAAAAGATTTTTGATTTCAAAATGACGCTCTAATTTATAGGGAATCTCAAAACATCTTAGCATTCAGTATATATAGCAACAATGAAGGAAAAGAGAGCTATTCTAAGTAAGTACTCCATAACATGGGGATATCGTTTGATGTGACTAAGTCCTAAACAAACGCCGGTATCGCAAATAAATCCCAAAATTTTCCAACATTTGGCTGAGTCCACGGTTTCCTCACCATACCGTATCGTACCATCTCAGTGCTCAACTCAGGAATAAAGCCCACTTCGAGGAACAACAGCATAGCTAGGCCAGGGAGCGTTCCAATCCTCACCATATATCCACAAGCCAGTCGTATCATTATCATGGAAATGTAGACTTGCAACGATAAGCCCAATTAACGAGTGCCTTTCTGCAAAAGCTCAAGCCCCTCTAGCCAGCCAGAGGCATTCGCCATGTCTAAGACAGTTTTTCCCGTCTCGTCCTTCTGCACAAAGTCAACATGGCCGCCTCCTTTTTCAACCAATAGCCGCAATAGATGGAGATCTCGGTCCTCAATAGCCTGCATTATGGCATTCCACTCGCGATAGCTCTTATTCGGGTCAGCGCCCTTCTCGAGAAGAAGTTCAATCATAGAATCGTCACCCGGCTCGCGTCGGCGAATGGCCTTGACAAGAGGCAGATGTTCACCAGGGGCATTCGGATCGGCGCCGCCCTCATTTAAAAGATAACGCACAATAGGCTTGTGGCGCTCACGAAGCGCAGTCGTCAGAGGAGAGAAAACACCGCCGCTTTTCCATTCAACATTGACGCCAGCTGCAATCAATTGCTTGATGCTGTCTAGTTGGTCGGCCTGGACCGCCTTCTCCATGACACCTTTGTGGATGGAGAGGTCAGCAATGCAGGGTAAGAGAAGCTGCAACAAATCCGGAGATCGAATCGCCATGTAAATGGGCCAGTCCTCGCCACGCAAATTGGGGTCTGCGCCGTGTGATAGTAGGTACTTCACCATTTCAGGACGGTTGTCCCGTAGTGCAGTAGTAAGAGCCGTTCGGCCCGCCTCGTTGCGGTCATTAGGGTTTGCTGCACCCTGCTCAATCACCCAGCGCAGGGCTTTCGCGCTATTGTTCGATACTGCGCATTCAGCGATACCGGGTGGATCACGTAGATTGGCCCCAGCCACCAGCAGCTCTGGCAGGTATTGTAAACGATTGTGTGTGATACATTTCCAAGATGGGTATTCAGACGCCATCAAATTAGGATCAGCGCCATGGCTCAAGAGCAAAGCGATAATATCAGAGCGGTCGTCGCGGATAGCTGAGCAAAGGGGGGTATATATTCCGTCTTTCTTGAGATTCGGATCAATCCCAGCCTGTAGCAAAACACGTACGCCATCAATGTTGTTGACGCTCGTTGCCTGCTCCATAAGTCCAGGAGCTTTCCGAATGTCAGCACCTCGCGCGAGCAAGACGCGAAGACACCCTGGACGGTGAACAGCGGCCCAGAGCACATGATCAGGACCAGGAAGGTTGGGATTCGCGCCGTGTTCGAGAAGTGTGGTGACGGTGGCTAATTGGTCATCATGGACAGCTTCACATAGGGCTGTCCTGCCATGGTTATCTTTGAGATTGGGATCGAAGCCGGCATTTAATAGAAGATCAATAATCTGTGTGGGGGCTCCCTTGCGAATCCCCTCGATAAGAAATGATGGATCACTCCGAATATTATTACCCAATGCACCAGCATTATTCAATAAAATTCGTGTGAGCTCAACATTGCCGCTGGTGATGCAAGAACTCAGGGGCGATTCATGGCCCGCGTCTCGGTGGTTCGCATCCGCGCCGTATTTGAGTAGCAGCACCGCGCCGTCTGTGAATGACTGCCTGGCGGCTAGAAGAAGTGGCACTTGGCCCTGCGAATCGGGGATTTTAGGATCCGCTTCGAAAAGTAGCAGTAGTCGTAGACTCTCAAAGTCGCGCTGATTGACAGCTTCATTTAACGGGTGCAAGTTCCCCTGGTTGTCTGGTGACACTCCGCTATTTAATAGTTGTTCGACCAACGCATGATTCCTTCCACGGATTGCAGCAGATAAACTGTCTTGAGAACCACGGTTATCAATGGGGATAGTTTGAGTGACTCGTTCATGCGGCAAAGATGGATCGGCTGAATAGTATGCAAGGGTTTTGGCATGCGAATCCGACGAAGCCGAGCTGACTTCCCCTACTGAGATGGCAGTATTGGTCTTCATTGGCCTGGTTTGCATTAATCGGGCATCAAGGGAAGAACGAGTAGCTGCGCTGTGTCCTGTGGGGTTGAGGAAAGTGTTCAAGGAAAGAATGGATGACATGTCATCGGCGATGCTGTCACCATCTATATGTGGAATAGACTGAATATGATCTTCTCCGAGTACTGAAATGCCCTTTCCATTACTGGGTGATTTTGGAGGAACCTGAGGTTTTGACCGCAATTGGTCAGGAGGATGTCTTTGTAGAGATGATGTTGATCGTGCTTGTTCAGAAGAGTTGGCTTTGTTGACGCTGATCACAGATCGACCCTGAGATATGCGATCGAGCGCCGCAGCCAAACTAGAATACCCAATGCCCACTGCATCTTCAGGATGTGCTTCTCCAAGGGACCAGTGGAATGCCATTCCACTGATTTGGAGAGTCTCATTAATCTTCTTTAACAACTCATGTACACGCCTCAGCTCTTGACCCGGGCGATTGAGCCCTCGTTGCAGCCTCCCCAGCGTTCCACGATGTTCGTAATGAACAAGCTTCAAGATGACTTTCTCAAGATGTTGAAATTCCCGGTATGCTGCATTAAACTTCTTCTCCACTTCGTCTATGACAACGTTTGGTAGGGAGCGGTTGGCAGCAGCCAACTCGGTCACGCCTGATTCGATCGCCCACAAAGTACGACAAGTATCGAGAAAGGTATGAGAGAGATCGCGAAAGCCATCGGGCAAGTCATTGGTCGTGCTGAGATAATTAAGCATATGCACCGAGATCTGATTCCCAAGCTGCGTCGCCAGCGCAGAGACGGTGCGGATATTGTCTTCTGCTGCTGCCGGCATGGTTGCAACTCGGGGCACGTTCGATTCCTGCTATTCAATGGAGTGAAAGAAGAGAAGGCCAGCGCAGCGGGGGAGAGGGGGAACAGAAAGTTTACTTATCATCCATCACCTTGCTAGGGCACAGATAATATCAATGCAACCAAATCTAGGCCGGAATTTGGGGCCAACGTATCCACTCCTACTGCCGGGACAAACCACCCCAAACCATGTGGTGGCCCCGTTGAACCCACCATCAAGCCAGGTTTAAATTTCCGATGGCCCGTCCTCCTGATAGGTGAGATCGCAATCTACCAGCTTAGTGGGTCCAACTAATGCGCGCGCAGCAGTAGTGAAAACGCAATCAGTTCAGAGCATGCACCAAGCATCGTGAAACCAGTGACGACTAAGTTCAACCCCTATATTTGACTTTAAATCCGAAACAGTAGCCCACTCACTCAAAGTCATGTCAATTGCATTGGTTCAGTAGCCTCTGGCATCGCGTACTAGTAACGCAGACTGTGCCGACTGGACGATATACGGAGTAAGCACGCCCCACTAAACAGAGATTTCCCAGGGTCTCAGGTGCTTTTATGTGCTGCCTTGGAAATCTGAGTCAATCCAAAGCGACAATGCGCAGGAGCTCTCCAGGCCTTCCAAGGTTCTTGGCGAAAATGAAGATCTCGCCTGGAATCGACGATGGCCACGTTAGAGGCCCGTGCCGTGCGTCATTGGTGATCTTCCTGGCTCATTTTACTTCTTTAGTTTCATCCCACTTTTGCCACGGAATTCTATTGATAATCATCGTTGGCAGTGAGGGAAATCCGTGTTTGCTATGGGTAACTTAACTTTCATCCTGCTTTGATGATCCTGTTCTATGCTCTCCCCCCTCTTTCCCGCTCAGCGCCCCCTGCCGCTACCATAAGCGCTATTGAACTAGACCCCTGGAGCGGTATATGAAGACGGGCGCACTAGTTCCACAGGTCTGGGAAGCTTTGGGCGGCAAAGCTACTAACGTGGGTACCGGAAAGTCAACTATATTAAGCTGCTAAAGGAGCATGTGTCTGACAATATAATTCCAAGCGTTTGGTCGGGAGGCTGACATCGAGTTACCTATTCTAGGTAGAAGTTCGGATTTGTGTTAGATCCTTTTAGATCCTTCCAGATCCCCTTGTAAGTAACGGGACCGCGATCAGTCCATAGTCACTCCGAATATCCGCACATTGCTTGACGATACTGTTTTGACGCGGCCCGCGATCGTCCAACCGTTTCCTGTCCTCCACATCTTAATGCCATTGTGATCGGCAACAAACGCCCAAGCCGTTTTCGGTCCTCTCGGATTTGGGCCGACAATACGGGCCACGTCGCACTGGCCGAACAAGCACTAATGGTTTGCCAAGTGTGTGGGTTGCAACTGGCGACCTAAAGCTTGAGCGTGCTCTAGCTCCATCATTTGACCAGTTTTGCCTCATCAATGAGCAACCTCTGATTCATATGGAAATAAACTAGTTAAAATGAGAAATATACGATGAGTCTAGTATCACGAGATTAATATAGCCATTGAAATGCGTGGTTGATTCATAGTATGCTCTAGCGTTGACCACAAACACTTTAAGAAGTCGTGCCCATCAAATCCCATTTTTTTCGTATTGATTCTATGACAAACACTGCGAAGTGGTCAAGGTCGCTTTTCAAGATGGGGAAATTCGTACAGAGATCTCAACACAAACCTTTCACGACTGGATCAGCCCCGAAGGCAACCTTGGAAGAGATGCCATCTGTATTTCATACTAGTTACTGGGCGAAACCCGATTATGTAAGGAGTTCTCATTGAATGCTGTTCGCAGAAGTTCACCAGCGGTACTCATTTTTTAAAGGCCCAAAAATATTGATGTAGAGGTGAGATTATATTGTCTGTGAATCATAGGACGAAAGGCCAGAAACACGCATCTCTCCAAATTCAGTACGCTGTCTTACGGTAGCTCTCCAAGGCTCCGTCATTACTCGGCGTCATTATCGTCATACATATAACACCTGGCCCATAATTGATTCCCGAGTAAATGGGATGGCGCCGCTAATAAGTTACCGCTATTAATCAGTTGTATTGAATATTCACCACTCCTTCTCCTGACAGCCCGTCACCAAAGTCCCGTGCACTCCAATCTATGAACATGATCGGCTGGGGCCATAGCTCTACAAAGTAATAATTCGGTCAATCAAAGCTCTGAAGAGTTGACCCCACGTGTGTCATTCTTGATAGGCCAATCAGGACATGAGATCTACAGCAGAACAAATAATCCACCGAATCAATATGCGGGTTGATTCGGGGTTGTTTTTTCCTGCGAGCGAGAATCCCGGTATCTTTGCGCCCCCAACCAGCTAATCCCAAACGGGAAATTACCACTTCCTACCAATGCATCACTCTCCAAAGGATCTTTAAACCTGCTTTCTCCCTTTTTTGGGTCCCCTCAAAGTCTCCATTCTGCAGCTTACATGCAGGATCGAGTACTCCTCCAACCAGTGTCTTTCGCGTGGTCTACGTAGTGCTGCACACTCATGACAGACATCAAAAACTTCAAGCCCACCCCTGGGAGTGCGGACTTCGAGGAACAATTCGCTCGGTGGGGCGATGACGTGAGGATAGCCCAGTACGTGGGCGTTATCATTTGCACTGTTGCACCAACACTAGCTGTCGCTCTGCGACTTTATGCTCGTCAACTGTATAGAACCAGATTCGGTCTCGATGACCTTTTTATTATTGTTGCTCTGGTGAGTCGTAACTAGGAAGCTGGTTTGGAATGGGGCTAATTGATATAGCTCTGCGTCTACGCAGAAACAATAGCATCATGTCTTTCTTTTAGGGATGGAGCTGGTCTTCATCAGGTCCGAGTTCTTTACGAAGACAAGGATGCTCCGAATGGGCTAGTACACGTCTACACGGTAAGTCAATTCTGTTCCCATTGAGGTACACCCCTCTTATGAACATGTCTATAGAACTACTGGATCGTTTCTGTCATGTGGGCCCCGGGAGTCATGTTCATCAAAATGTCTATTCTAATCCTATACCGTCGGCTATTTCTTGTTCAACAACGGTGGTTCAAAATCGCACTCTGGGCCAACATGTTCTACGCCGTTGGCTTAGGTATCTCGGGCATGTTTGTATTCATCTTCCAATGCTGGCCTGTTCAATATTACTGGATGCGAACCGTCCAATATTACGGGGTTGAGCCGCCAGAAGGGACCTGCATCCCATTGATAGCGCATCTTGCGACGCCGCAATTTCTGAACACGGCATCAGATATAGCCATTCTGATCCTGCCGCTCCCAATCATCTGGAAGCTCGAGATTCAAAACGCGCGAAAAGTCGCCATATCTGGCGTGTTCTTGCTCGGCTGCTTCACTGTCGGCTGCGGTCTCGCCAGAATTGTGGTCATTTTCAAAGTGACCAATACATATGATGTCACTGTATGCTACTTTTCCCCCCCCCCTCCCTTATCTGGAGGCTCAAATTCTAACCCAAGGACAGTGGAACAATCTCGAAACCGTCACATTTACAGTCGTTGAAGCAGGCGTTGGCATTGTCTGCGCCTGTCTTCCACCTATTGCTCCCCTATACGCAAGCATCATGCAGAAATGGGGACTCATGGCATCCGAACCCGAATATTATGGCAAGGGATCAGTTTACCAAGCACCGCCGCCTCCCGTCCAGCCCAGACCTCAGCATAACCGGAAACCATCGCGTATACTAAGCATAACAAGCTCTCTGGCCGATGATAAGAACGATGTGGAATTTCAGAACCTGGTGCCTGACTCCAGGAGATCAGATCCCCCGCAATACAGTGATCCGAATCTCCCCGAATTCACCATCGTTGGAAAAGCTGGGACGGACACTAAACGCAGCTCCGAGGCGTGGGTGTCAGAAGCTGAGCGCCCCAGTATGAGCAGTACAGCTTTACCTCCTGTTAGAGAATCACGAGGGGATGAAGGAAATGACCATGCCTTTGAGAACATGGTGCCTGAGTATATGGAGATGGACAACTCGGGGCAGGGGCACCGTTGGCGGTAATGATTACTTGATTTGAATTATGATACCTACTTGCGAGCATTTCACATTTACGAAGCTACTTTAATCACTGCAATGAACTTGACTAAATGCATTGAAAGATACGTCTATCTTGAAAATTTGCGAAAAGGGTTCTCCGCAGATTGAGTAGTCTGTCTTATTAATGTTGTATGAGCACAGCGGCGGTATTCTGTATGAGGCTAAACGGGTGTAACATGCAACGCCTTGTGAGACCCAACTGCATTGTAATACACATATTGCGCATAATTATAGTGATCTTGGATTGGTAAACGGGAGCTGTCTCCTCAAATGCAAAATACGATAGGAACAAGCACAAGAGACGCGAACTTACTCAGCCACTCGGAACCATGGATCTAGTGTTCTATCTTTGGTACTGAGAATACAGATAACCTTTCTACCGTTGAATCTGTACTTTCCCGCGATCGATGAAGTTTAATTTGTGGATTGCCCACTTTTCTTCATGCAAATTTTCATTTTTCACTGTGGGGGGCTATGTATGCTATTTGATATTTCCAAGATGCCAACAAATGACAATTATAATATGAAAGGAAAATATAGACATCGGTTTGTCGGGTCATATGTGCAATCCAACGTTCAAATGGTCTGCTCTTAAACAATGGTGACAGTCCGATTGAGAACCTCGAGGGAAGGATATTGTCCAGCCTAAGTCGCGAGTCAGTGAAAGATCGAGAGAAGAAAGGAATGGTAGACTTACGCCGATCAAATTGGCGTGGGCAATAGTAATAAGCGCGTTCCCCTTTGCGGTGTCACTGGGAATGGTGACAGTGAAGTTCTGGTAAGGGGGGAGATAATTCTCGTGGTACACTGGCTTAAAAGAACCAGTGTGGAGGACAGTCCCGAAGAAGTCGCTGGCGGACTCATCCCGAGTAGAGATACCAATCGCGATACCGAACTCAGTAGAGGGTGAGAGAGTATTCTAAATGACTGTTAGGATATTTTGAATGCCGAAAAAAAAAAGAAAGAAAGGTAGGCAATCTCGCATACGGGACGCTCAATTTGGACAACGGCCTCGGAGCCGGCCTTAAGCTCAGCGTGCTCTTTGGGAACGCCAACGGCGGCGTTCTGGGCCATAGCAACGCCAGCGAAAGTAGCGAGGGCAGTGATGAACTTCATTATATCGGTTGGTGAATATTTGGGAGAGTTGTGATTGGAAGAGTTGGTAAGGCTTTTATTAGACTGATGGATGGATGATGTATGAAAGATGGGCTGATGGACTAGTATTTAAATATTTCCGACTACCCTCCATCTCGCAGCACTTGAATTCGACGGTACCATGGTAGGTTAGGTTGATTCGCCAAGTCTCAGGAGATCCCCAAGATGTCTCAGCAGGAGCTCCAATGGCCCCCAACGTTCTTCGTCGTTGGTGGAGTTTCTTCCCGTGGGGAAGCCAATCAAGGCTGCCCACCTGCGCTGCCAAATCAGGGGCACCAATTATTGAACGATCACGCCAGGACAGTGACACAATGATGCCAAGGGAGTATGTTTAAGTTAAGAGTATTATTAGGTTAAGGCCAGCGCAGCGGTGGCTCTAGCGCAGCCACTTTCCAGTCAGAAGGGATAAGGGGCGCAACCATCGGTATCGGCAAGACACCGCCATGCTGCGGAATCGTGAAGAAATTCAAGCCACAAAAACTTATATAATCTTTCTGGGCTATTTCAAGGCCCTCGGCATTTCCGAGATCGCTGTGATAGATCGCAAACCGCTCCAATGGATTCAGGCCGAGGGGCCTTGTTGCTTCAGTAGCGTATACTAAAGCCGAAATTGGTCATCGTAGATGTGGAAATTGAAAGACATCGCAAAAACAAGCTGCGACTCTTGATTGATCTTGTTTCGCATAGCTTACATGTTTGATCTCAGCCAATGGATTTACCTAGCTCGCCTTGCTTGAAATCCGGGTAGGATTGTGCCGTGTTTGAATCACTTCGGTTCATGGGGAGTTCCAAAGTAGCTACTATTAATTGGCTAACAACCAAAGTTATTTATGGTAACCTCGGTCATCTAGGACTATTGTTTTTCTGCATTTCCAGAATGGGCCTTGCTATGTGGTGGGTCTCTATCATATTTGATAGAAGACCTGGACTCCCCATGTCAAGTCGATGCGAGAAGAAGCTTGAGTGGTAGCTAATGGTCACGATAGGATCAGTCCATAATACGTATAGTGGTATACTACCGGCAATTAATCCAAAGCTACTATTCTCTCCGTTTTGTCAACCTCGAATTTACAGGATGAAAATTCCATGAAATGTGTGAATCTCGATCATGGCAGTAGCCAGAGGAAATGAGTGACCACGGAGTATCAAACTTACAGGCTCTATTTCTGGCTAATTCTCAGTAGGAGTATCATCTGAAGCTGATATTGGTCACCAGTCCAGACCTTGGTGGAGATCACCAGGCTGACGAGGACAAGAAGATTATTGATAGAAGACATATTGAGTTCTCGCATCGTAGCGCGAATATTGCGCGATATTTTATGGCCGGGGCGAGGGGGAGAGAGAGGTTCTGCGATACGAGATCGCGAATATTCCCAAAACCTGTGGTTTCGCATTTTGTGCACCACTCCTCACAATGCATGATTCGTATATTTTAAGCAATGATCTGAAATGTAAACGACCTTGTACCCACTGGCCTACGTTACGAGGCATATAAACCATCATGACTCAGCAAGGAGAATCGCTTGGGACCCTTTCGGGATTCGACGCATGTCCTGGTGGCAAGAGGATGTCCAAACCCTCCTCATTCTGGGCGCAATCTAGACAGATCCAAGGCTTCGGTCATGTCGTTTCCATTCTCATTCGATCCGGCTTCTAATGCAGGTTCGAATTCGGGGGAGTCCTCGCAAAAACGTAGAACGCGCCCGCCGGGTCGTGCCAAGAGTTGCACGCGATGTCGACAAGCCAAAGTCGCTTGCGATGCTCGCAAGGTCCCTAGTGGGCCTTGTTCAAGATGCAAATCAAGGAACTTCGAATGTCGATTTGACGCTCATTTTCAACGCGTGTCGACACGAAAGTAGGGCTTCTGGGACTTTTTTTGCCACGTTCATGGCTAACCAACCTAGGCTCACAGAAAGGATCAGCAATGAATTACATACATTGAGGTCCACAGAAGAATCTAGTCATAAAACACCTACACCCCACGATTTGTCACAGCATATTGGCGACGAAGCGGTAGCCTTAGGGATTGATCCTCGTCTCAGTAACGTAGCAGTGCTAGACCAAGAAGAGGACTCAATTGATTGGGATTACGGCGTGGGAGGAGTCAAAATAAAAGCTCATGATGCGATCGAGTTAATCGAGAAGTATGTGGTATCTTGAACTTATTATAAGAATCTGCTCACCAACGCAATAATCATAGTTTCGATGCGAATTATCGGCGTCATGTGGGCTTTCTCCAACCGTCATTACTAGCATCTGATCTTTATTCGAAATCGCCACTGCTATTTTGGACGATCATCCTAATTTCTAGCCAGAATAGTGAGGCGTTTCCTGATCTGTACCACATGTTAGTTCCCGAGATAGAAAAGCTTCTTACTCCAATCCTTTGGAAAGCTGTTCAGTATATTGAAACCATTCATGCGTTACTGCTCCTATGCCTGTGGCCCATTCCTCAGCCTAAGTACTTCCAAAACCCAGCTTGGAACTACATAGGGCTCGCCATAAATGCGGCAATGCAGCTTCAATGTCACAATTTGTCGCAATCAGACTCAGCCCTGAGTGAGTGGATAGGGTTCGGGCTTGCTGCCGAAGGAGGGGCCACGAAGAAGGCCAAGGCTAGGACTTGGCTAGGCTGTGTTGAAGTTGGCATCTTGTGAGTTATCAAAGGAATCTGGATTTATTATAATCTGACTTTCCATTCAGAGTTGCTACTTTATCCGGGATGCCACTTCCTGTGTCCTTACAACAGCACACAAAATCCATTGACCAGGCCTTCGAAATTCTATCGTTGGCTGGGGATAGCTCCCCATCCACCAGAATGGAATCTACGCTCCTGAAAACCCAAATATCTGCGATGGAAACTCTTGCAAATACCGAAGACCCTTCGTTGCATTCCTCAGTCTCGAGGGTCTATCTTGACCAAATGAACCAGGGCAACGAAGCTCTAAGATATCCTGGCAGTGACCATCAGAAAGAAAAACAGGTTACTGATTTACTTATTGCGAGGCTCTATATCTTATCCCTGGGCTTCAATGTCCCGACTGAGGATGGGAATATTTCAGACGCACAAGCAAAAATAAATCGCCTGCACCTACTCTGCAACGGCTTCTCGGCTGCAACCGAGCTTATTTCCTATTTTAAGGATGGAACTGTTGACGACGTCAATAAAACTCTGACAGCAGATGATGAATCTGATGGAACACTCAAATATATGCCAGATCTGTATTTTACGTCTCTTTTTCAAGCAACAGCCCTGCTCTTCCGATTCCTGGCGACATATCCTGCGCCATTAGATTGGCAACGCAGGAATGCCATAAAAGCCATTCAGGACGCGCATTTCATATTTCAATCTTTCCCTGACCGCAGAGAATTTGTTCGTGCTGCTATTCACATTGAAGCGATTATCGATATTCTTAGAACCTCTGCCGAAGGCGTCATGAACGACCTGGTTGTTACGAACAAACTTGGTGCATCGGTCATGTTTGACGCCATATTTTATGCCTGTCGTCACAGAAATATAGACCCAAGGACAGGCAGGCCATTGGAACCTCAATCTTGGAAGACTGTGAATGAAACCTTTGCCGAGAGACTTCCCAAGGCTCCTAGCCAAACGACAAGGAATGATACTCCAGTACCTGGTCCAAACAACCATGATACTTCACAAGATATTCAGACACTCATGCCAAGTGAACTGAATCAGGATTGGTGGGAAGAGTGGGATAAGTACATTGATCTTTTTCAAGTCGGCGATGATACCACTATGGATTTTTAGAGTGACTAGTGACAGCACGTTGTGGTAGGCTTGGAATGAATTCAAATCAGAACAACCCATATAGTGTATGAATAAATCACAGTTCAACGCGTACGGGTTCGATTAATTCATATCACTTTCAGCATGGGCAATACGGTGCTGCCCCGAGTCGAAGTGGGGGCTGGAAGGCCAAACTGCGGCTTTCGCAGTTTGGTTGCCGATCCTTCTTGCTTCGGTACCGTCAGAAGAAGTATATAACTTAGGACTGTGTGACCGTAGCTTACCCCATTATTCGCTTCAGTAACTGCCATAACGCTCATCCATCATGGTAGCCCTCTTATCTCTTTTACCCACACTTGTTTGTTTCGTACAAGTCCTGTGCCATGTATCAGCAACTCAAACTCCGATATGCAAATCGACCCCCAGAGATGCATCTTGGCCTAGTGTATTCCAATGGAATCAACTGAACTCGAGTCTTGCAGGTAGACTCTTGCAGCCCTCTCCGCCTGCACTCGCTTGCCATTCTTCCTACGCTGGCGCGAATGAAACATGCGCCAACATCACTCAGTCTTGGGGTACATTCGCATTCCATCAAGATAACCCAATAAGCACAGCCTGGAATAACATGAACAACGACTCCTGTCTGCCTGATAGCTCTACTCCTTGTAACAGACTGGATTATCCCGCCTACGTCGTCAATGCGACATCTGCACGAGAGATCAAACTCGCAATTGACTTCGCCCGGAAGAGCAATATCCGACTTGTAGTTAAAGCATCTGGGCATGACTACCTCAAGAGGTGAGTAATAAAAGAAAATGCACCGTATCACTCAAGATAGAACAAGAGCTAAATGAGCCATAGATCTGCAGCGCCGTATTCCCTATCTATCTGGACACGCTATATGACCGGTGATTTCGAGTTCCACGAACAATTCATACCTCAAGGCTGCAATGTCGCCATTAACACCACTGCTGTAACAGCCGGCGCCGCATCCTCCGTTAGCGATATGTACTCAAATTTGGAACCATATAACCAGACAGTCGTCGATGGCATGGGTCCAGAGGTCACTTTAGGCGGATATCTCACCGGGGGAGGCCACAGCCCGCTCTCCAATATATTCGGGTTGGGATCTGACCAAGTATACGAGGTGGAAATGGTGACTCCGACAGGAGAGATTGTCATAGGGAACGAATGTCAGAACAAGGATCTTTTCTGGGCTGTTCGAGGGGTAAGCCTATAACCCCTCCATCGAAGGCATATCGTAAAAAAAATATACTCATCAAAGCTACAGGGTGGAGGAAGCTCATTCGGAGTCTTGACAAGAATCACTGTCCGCACAGTTCCATCTACCCCGATCGCGGTCTATGATTTCAAGATGCAAGCACCGGTCAACGCTACATCGTACTGGGACGGCGTTGTCTACCTCTTGTCACAATATCCCACTCTCGCAGACTCTGGAGTTGCAGCTTTCACATATCTATACCCCAATACCACCTCTGCGGGTGTCTCAAGCGGCAATGCCACTGCCTCTTTCGAGGCACTTTTCGCCTTATACAATCCTGCATCAAAAGCCGCCCTTGAAGACTTACTAAATCCGCTGGTACGTCATATAAATAAGACATACGGTAGCGAATATTTCTCAACCAGTGTATCTACAACAATTTTTCCCAAATTCAACGACATGTTCCAGAAATTCGCGGACAACAAGGGCGCCGGCGTGGACAAGGTCGTCGGATCACGACTCCTACCCCCTGCAGTCCTGGCGCAAAGTGCCTTCCGCGATTCTCTGATCGAATTCCTCGGAGACGCCGGTGGACGCTTGTACATGGTCTCTGGTAAGGGGGTATGGGACGCCAAGCCTCGAGGTGGCAGTAACGCAGTGAATCCGGCGTGGAGGAAAGCGTTGATACATGCGGGTAAGTCCAGTGTACTCACTCTCGTCCTTTGATCATTTGGAAGACAAGATATACGTGATGCTAACTCACGTTGCTTCAAGTCACGTCTCAATCTTGGAAGCCACTTGATGAGAGCGAGCGGGCGGCGGTTGAGCAGAGGATCAATACTGTTCAAGTTGAAGCAATGCGGCAACTTGTTCCTGATTCCGGTGCTTACTTAAACGAGGTATGATGGGATTCAGTCTTTATAATGTCTGATAGAGACTGACTGACGTTTGTAGGCATACTGGAACGAGCCCGGTTTCCAGCAAGCATTCTGGGGGTCGAATTACGATCGACTGCTGAGTATCAAGAAGATTGTTGACCCAGATGATGTTTTCTGGTGCCATACTTGTGTTGGGAGCGAGGGGTGGGCAGAGAAAGAGGATCTTCTTTGCAAAGTTTAAGAGAAGGTAGAATGAATCTTTTTTTCAGGTTGAGATAGACTTTCTTTTCTCTCTGGTATACCTTTCAACAATCTATATTAGGTCGGGATAAGTAATCCAAGGCGCTCTCAACTTAGGGAAGCATGGTCTAGATTCATCACCGAGCAATTAAGTTATATTTTACCATGGTCGAGAATTTAAATCGAAGTCAATGTATTCTCAGCTTTCGCAGCAGGGATATCAAGTAGTCTATATACGATCGAAAGGAACACAATGATGCAACGCGAGAGGTCAAGAGAAATAAATCAATCACCTCCAACTGCGTATCAGAGTCCGCGTAAGACAATGCACGAAAAAGAAACACCAACGCCACCGAGGATGGTATCTCGAAACAGGCAAAAGCAACGCTATGAGGGAGAGACGTGAAAATGGTAGGGAATGTGTGGAAATGCGAACCGGAACCCCGAGAGAGCAGACAGACATGTGCAAGGCAAAAACAGAGCATAGGAAATGTTTAAAAGAAAAAAAAGACAGCCCACATATACACATGATATACAAGTAAGTGTCCTGACACAAGGACGACCTTAAAACGTAGCTTATTTCAGATGACCCTTTCGAATGGACCCGAAGCCCTTGCTGAGCATCTCGTGGATCTCAACAGAGCGACGTGGAGCACAAGATTCGGGAGAAGTATGCTCAGGTCCGGCGGCCTCAGTAGTCGCACGAGTAGCCGCTTGGCCCATTGAGCCTGCATTGCTTTCAGCACCACTGTTGCTGGGATAGGCCTCGAGCTCGATCTCATTAGTCGTGGTTTTCGTGTCAGTGTCAGGCATGACGCGGGGACGTGCGAGAAGTTCCTGGACGTGGCGCTCACGAGCATCCATCTCGGCTGTTTCACGGGCGAGTTCGAAAGAGGATTTCTTAGTGCCGTGGTCCCAGCCTTGCTGGAGCTCGGTAGCAGCAGCTTCTTCGAAGCGCTTGCGAATGTCGAGATCCTTCTCGTACTCTTGGAAGACATCGACGTCGGTGGGGAAGAAGAGGGCACGGAGGGTGCTGACAGCGATTTCGAGGATAATGACCGAAGTGGCTGCGACGAGGAGAACAGTCCAGAAAAGAAGGTTATGACCGACGTGATGGAGGAAGTTGCCGCCGACATCGTAGACACCCTTTCCAGATTTGAAGTTGTAGCGTTGTGAGAGGATCATATTCCATAGGAACCAGCCACCAATGGAAATAATCATTATAATCGCGGAGAGGTAGGTCTTGTTATGAACCTCCAGAAGTTGCAGCTTGGTGTTAATGACGATAACACAGGCCGTGAATGTGAGAAGGCCAAGGGCGAACGTATCAATATCACTAGGGTTGATCTGGATCATACCGAACAAGCCGTACATTGTGAAGAAAATCATCGCGGCTTCAATGGTTGCCATGAATGACCAGCCTGCCCAGAGCTTAATGTTAAACCCGCCGTTCCGCTGACCCTTCGTGTAAAGCTCAGGTACAGCAAGGAGAGTCGAAGCAGCCAGGTCCTTCGTGAAAATACCCAAGAAGATAACAGGCAGAGAAGTGAAAAGAGTATTGAACATACTCAGACTCCACGACTCATAGATACTTGTACCAGTATACCCATTCCAGTGCTGGTACATTGCCTGAGTAAGGTAGAATAGCATTTCCTTCCAGAAAGTGCCAAGTGTGTACTTGCAAGCGCGCATGTAGTTCCAGCGACCGTGGACAAGTAGAAGTTTGAGCAGGAACCGGAACTGAGCGATAGAGTAATCCGAAATGCGCGCAGCTTGGAGGCCTTCCTTTCCAGCAATTCCAATGCCGACGTGGGCTTCTTGGATCATGGCGATATCGTTCGCCCCATCCCCGATAGCCAGTGTGATCGCATCGTCGACGTGCGTTCGAATCGACTTCACCAAAAAGGCTTTCTGCTTGGGGCTAGCACGACAACAAATTACTGAATCGACACGGATGGCAAGCTGGAAGAAGCGCTTGCGGACTATTTCATTTGCTTCAATAGTTGATAGAGTCTGTCCATCGACCACGACCACAGAGTGTGCGACGCGACCACGGGCAATATCACCTGTAAGGTTGATGATCTCTTGTTCAACATTGCCATTGTTCTGGTCGAGAATGGTCAATTTCGAATAATCCCGAACCAAGCGACACGAGTGGCCGACATTGATAGCGGTTTCGCGCTTGTCGCCGGTCAACATCCAAAGCTTGATGTTCGCACGACGTAACTTGTCAATCGCCTCGGGGACACCCTTCTGCAGCTTGTCCTCGATGGCCGTAGCACCAGTAAGTTCAAGCTGCTGTTCAATCTCCTCGCCGACCTTTTCAATCTTCTCCTGTCGATCGACGATGCTAGTAACAGCCTCGTGGTACATAGCCTTCCATGTCTTATAGGAAGCCTCGTCCAAGAATCGGTGTCCATAGAGAAGCGTACGAAGACCATCAGTGGCGAAATCGTTCAGATGCTGGAAGCATCGCTCGAAAATAGCCGACTCATTCACAACAAGTGCCTCCTCAACCAAATCCTCATCCTCGTCCTCACCATTCGTAGAGCTTCCAGAGTCCGAAATCACAGCTGAAGCCCGCCCCATTTGAGCAGAGGGCCGCGGGCTGTAGTACTCATTCCCAGCCTCGCGGTTCAAGATCCCGCCATCGGTCTCACGGTCGCGCAACCAGACATCAATGCTCTCGCGCAGAGCATTGGCGCTCTGTCCCGTGACGGAGTCCCGACGACGCGTGAAACTAGGTCTACTCACACTCATACTGGGTCTGCTGAAGCTGCTGCGGACACCGCTGTCCTTGCGGCTCTGCATTTCACTATTCCGGCGGATTATGTTATTTGCTTCGGCGGCTTTGCGCTTGCTGACGCGGCGCTCGATCGCAGCGGCTTTTTCGTGCGCCATGTCGGCGTGCTTGAGGAGGCGGGTGAGAGTTGTGTCGGCGCCTTTGCAGAAGAGGCAAATGCGCTGGTCGGGCATTCGAACCACAACGGACATGCGCTTGCGGGCGCTGGAGAACTCGATCACATCCATTATTTCGTAGACTTCGTCGGTTGGGACCTCATCGGGTCCGTTGGGGTACGTTCGGAGAGTTAAGGTGTTGAGTTGGCGATCGGTGACCAAGTACCCGAGTTCCTGTGCTGCCATGACGAGGGCAAGTTCATCGGGGGAGGCAGCTTGGAAAGTTGTGTTGCCTGCTTCATCTTCTTCAGGAATACAGGTATGGCATAGGGCAATGGCGAGAAGGAACAGCTTTGCCTTACGGGCAAATACGGTGTATGGCTTCCGCTGGATGTACTCGATCATTTCAGTGGTGCGGTAGGGGGAATTGCGGCTCGAGTTGCGAAGAGCATCGAGACCACCTGAGAGATTTGAAGGGCGAGGCGCGTGGCGAGCTTCGGAGGCATTCGATTTCCGAGTCGTAGCTTTCTTTCCTTTGGTGCGTCGCTTCTTGTGAATGAGTTTCTCACCCTCGCGAGCCGCTTCTGCTTGAAGATCTGAGTCGTGCAGCCAGGCGGTACCAGCAACGGTCATCTTTCGGAAGCGCATAGAGTTGTTTGTCAAGGTTCCAGTTTTGTCTGAGAAGATATAGCTGATTTGGCCCAACTCTTCGTTGATTGTAGAGGTGCGTGCTTCAAGAGGGGTGTCAGACTCGGGGTCGTACATATCAATGTCGTTTAGCAGGAACATTTGGACAACTTTAACAATCTCCATACTGACGTAAAGGGAGATAGGAATCATTGTATTGAACATGATGAGGAAGGATGTGAAGATGGGGCCGTAGTTCACGCTGGCGTCTGTCAGATACCAAGAGAAACGCTCCACGCTCTGGGACCAGTATTTGTAGGCGATGGTACACGCAACAGCCATAATGACGACCAAAATCACGATCAGCGCAACCACCCGGTTGACCTTGGATTGTAGAGCAGGCTTCTTGATTCGGGGGTTCTTATTTGCGTTCATGCGGATCTTGCACTCTTCACCGGTGTAAATGACCATACCAAACGCTTGGTCAGTGTTCCGGAGGATACTGCCACGATAGACGATTTCGTTGTTTGTCAGAGGCAATTTTTCCTGGCCATTGACAGTAGCGTGGCCATCGAATTTGTAGAGATCGAGATTCGGGTCTTCGACAACGAAAGAGATGGAGTTGCTAGTGATATCCTCCACAGTTGAGCAAGCTTTTGCGATAGGCTGGCAAGGCTGCTTATTCTTGAGATTGGTCTCCCCGTCCAAAGCCATGGTTTCGATGTAAGCCACTCCGTTTGGACCGTCCGCGTGAAGCAATGCGAAGTCGGCCGGCACTGGCTCGTCACGCTCGAGCTTGATCACGTCTCCAACTCGGATATCTTTCCATTTGATCTCAACCCATTCGTACGAATTGCAAATTGACTTCGTTTCAGATGCCTCAGTACACCGAAGCACCCATGCAAAGCGATTGTTCTCCTCTTTATCCAAACGATAGCGACGCCAATCATCAAACCCTTCTTTACCCATTGAGATACCAACGAAAATCAACAGCGGAACGATTGTCGTATATTGACCTGTGGTACTCAACCCAGGGATCATCTGCAAGATAGCCACAATCAAAAAGTAGAAATTTGCGAGCTTCGTAAACTGCGCAAAGAACTGACGAGGGAAAAAATTCCAGAAGCTATATCGACAAGATCGAATCCAGTTCGCGCAATAAGGCTTCCCAGTACGTTCGTCTAGCAAAGTTTCCACCAGCGAGGGATTGAGATCGATATGGCGGCCATTCGCAGTAGGTGGAATCTCTTTGATGCGGAAAATGAATTTCTGCGCTTTGGTCAAAGCAGCCTCCGCGCGTGCGGTCAACACCGCCATCTGAGCCTTCCTTCCATTCCAGCTGTCCTGCAGCGTAGACGTGGAGAATTCCTTGTTAAGACCAGATGAATCTGTGGAGACGTGTTTTGATGCATCAGCTTTGGGACTTGCTTCTATTGTCGCGGTCGGCGCCGTAGTCAATTCATTCTTCTCTTCGATTGGACTGGGAGCATCGGCTGCTCCCGGATTGCCACCTAGACCACTAGCCTGGCCCAGCTCCGCAGCGCCAATATCATCTTCCTGTTCATTGTGAGTCTGGATAGTCTTATTAAAGATGGATCGGCGCAGCGAGTAGCCGCGATTTCGCGATCGCGAGCGGCCATTGCCATTGCCATTGGAGTCTGGGCTGGGCGGCGAAACAGGTGAAAGAGGTGAAAGAGTCGCAGGGACGGCGGTAGGCGAGAGAGGAGAAGTCGGGGAGCGAGCTGGGGAAACGGTGGCAGGCGGCGCCAGAGCAGTCGTGTCGATAGTCAAGCCGCGCGAGTTTGGGCGACGGTCCCAGTTCGAATGCCTTTGTTCTTCGGCGGAGGAGCGATCGAGGTCTGTTGAGAAACGGACGTGGAATTGTTGCGAGGAGCGGCGACCAGTGTCGGACATGGTGCGCGCTGAAGTGAGGGATGGGCGCCGAGGAATGTCATTCTCATTTTGCTGGTCTGGAGTAACCTCGGGACGGTCGTGATTCGACATGGCGGGAATGCGAGATCTCGCCCGGGATCGATTCCGAGATCGTTTCACGAGGCAGATCGGGAGGTTATAATTCCCTTGCGCTGCACAGGTTCTCAGAGGGAACTGGAGGGGTCGAACGAGCCAGACGTGCTCGGGGCAGTCATGTCTTTCCTGTTTTTTTTTTTTTGCTCTCGCGTCGTCTAGTCTTGCTTGGCAGCTGGAAGTGGGTTCCGGCGCAGGCTAATGAAGGTAGCGGCGCACTGTCTTCCCATGAAACGAGAGTCGAAACTTGGGGTGAAGGAAACAAACAGGCAAACAGGAGGAGGACAGGAGGACCAAAGCAAATAGTCAAGAGAAGAAAGATGTTGACGAGAGGCAACGGATGCGGCAAGAAGCCCAGAACGGGTAGAACGTTGCGGCGAAAGGTCCACGGGAAAAAAAAACCCAGAAAAGGTTTAACAAACTCGTCGACTAAGAGATAAACTGGGGGACCGACCGACCTGTCAGAAACTCAAGATTCTTTAGGTGGAGCCGTAGTACGCAATGGATGGTTTAGATGGTTGCGTCTCCACCAAATGCGGGATGAGCATTGCGACCAAAGGGCTCAGCCACCGAACCTACGATGTACTGGTACCTCAACGCAGGCACACACGCCTCTGGCCCCCTGGACCACTCAACCACTCACGTCTGTCCCTCGCAAAGACTCATCACTTTTGGGCCACACCTTATTCTCTTTTTTGCCCCTCATTCTCCA
Organism: Mycosphaerella populi pn0402; assembly: GCA_002153405.1. Lineage (NCBI taxonomy): Eukaryota > Fungi > Ascomycota > Dothideomycetes > Mycosphaerellales > Mycosphaerellaceae > Mycosphaerella > Mycosphaerella populi. The sequence goes on along the minus strand of KZ118970.1, from coordinate 41,858 downwards.
GGCTTCCATGTTTCTAAAAAAATCAAAAATCAAAAATCAAAGTGGCGGCCTAAAGGTGGCAGCTTATCTTGGTCCGCGACGCTGCCTATTCTGAGACGCACTTGAGCTACTTCGGTGGGCTGTGTAAGACAAGGAATTCCCAGAATTTGCCTTCCCCGTAATCCTCGTCGTTTTGAGTCCAACACGCTAGGCTACTAGTCAAAGTCCCCGCTGGATCATTCCGCTGACCATCTCCGTGCGCAGCGGACCCTTTGTTTCAGGTTTTAAAGTTCCGAGAAATTCAACGTTCCACATTTCCATTCGAACTATGGTAGACTCTCTGTTCCCTCGACTACATTTTCTTGGAAACACCCACCAGGAAATTGTGGGGAAAACACTAAAAATATTGAAAAGTTCCAGAAGACGACCTAGAAGCCCATGACGTCACCCCACCTTAATTCTAATACCGATGGCCAGGTGGCGGATATCCTCCGGGCTGTCCTGGGGGTGGATATCCATATGCCTGTTGGCCGTACGGCGATCCTCTTTGAGCACCGCCGTAGGGGGCTTGACCAGGGGGTGGGCCTGGAGGAGGTGCACCAAATCCCTGCTGTGGTGGTTGCGGGCTATGATAACCGCCTTGAGCAGGACCATGGCCGTAGCCCTGTGGAGGACCACCATAGCCCTGTTGGTAACCTCCTGCAGAGGGAGGAGGGGGCCCTCCGTACCCTGGAGGTGGACCGGGGGGCGGTGCGCCATATCCTTGAGGAGGACCGCCAGGAGGGCCACCGGGGCCAGGCGGGGGTTGGTTGTACCCGCCGTAGTTTTGAGGAGGGGGAGGACCCCCGCCGCCAGAACGGCCTTGGGCTTTCTCGTCTTTAGTATCGTATGAAGAATCAATGGCTCCGAGCATAAGCTTGGCACACTATAGAATGGTCAGCAATGCTATCTCATATCTATACGCGGGATATATGCAATACGAACCCATAGCTCTCGAGTCAAATGGACCGGGGGCACAGCGCGGGACATCTCATCCTGCTCAACCTCGAAGTCTGGCACCATTAGCTTAGTCCAATGCTATCAGGAGCCATCGCGTAACTTACTCGAGGTACAATCGATCAGACTTCCGATCTGAGGGTCCTCATCGAGATCCGACAGGAACTTGCGGGCCCGAGTGTCGTTTCCAACCTGCGAGAACTGGAAAGAGACAGCTCCACGGCCGTAGCGAGTGCGCGAAACCTCATCGACAGCATGGCGAATGGTATCAGCCACCATGCTGTGTGGTTCACCGGCTGGCTGGCCATCAGTGATAGTGATAACAAGCACAGGCTTCTCCAAGCGGCCCGCGCGGGCAGGGCCCACGACCAGAGGCTCAACGACCTTGTTGCGCAAGCCGGTACCCAGAGGCGTCAAACCAGAAAAGCGAATTCGAGAGACGAGGTTGTGAACATCGCCGGCGTTGCGGATTCCGTCGCCATTCTCAGCGTTGTTCATGAATCGCACGGAAATCCCATCCTGATCGAAAGTAGAAGCAGCAGTGGCCACGATACCTAAAATCTGCTTTAGCTGTTCCTTTCGGAGACCGTTCTCTTCAAATTCAATGGATCCACTGTCATCCACGTAGAGGATCACATCGAATAGCGCAAGTTTCATGACATCGGTCGCAACCTCCATGGGCACATTCCATTCATGGATCAGCTTGTTAAGCCGGGATGGCGCATCGCTAGCCAGCGACTGGACAAGGCCATCCAATCGGGCGGGTGGGTAGAAGCTTTGGAGATTCTTCTCCTGGATGGTGCCGATCAAGAGCTGACGGTACGCTTGCACCTGCTGGGGAGTCGCGGGCGCAGCTTGAGGGGGGGGACCACCGCCGGGAGGACCATACTGACCTCCTGGTGGACCTGGTGAGGGTCCTGGACGTCCTCCCTGAGGTCCGCCGGGGTAAGGCGCACCCTGCTGAGGTGGGTAACCTCCTTGGTTCTATCAATGCATCAGTATCAGTCTTGTCCACTCTAAAGTCAAAGAAATGCTGGGAAACGATAGCACAACATCGGACAAAGGAAAACATGACGGGGCTCATCTGTACATAGGAAGGCGGTCCAGGAGGTAGTCCATGAGGCTGTCCATGAGGCTGTGCCGGGTACCCTGGCTGTTGATACGGTGGTTGTTGGCCAGGATAGGGCGATCCCGATGATCCATAGGGCTGGCCTGGAGGGGGCGGCGGCGGACGTGCATAGCCGCCTTGGGGCGATGCGGGGTACGGCGAGGGCTGTTGGGGCTGTTGGGGGGGAGGTCTCGAGTAGGGCGCGCCTGGCGGAGGAGTCTGATATGGCTGATATTGTTGAGCAGGTGAGCCGCCGTAGGGAGGGCCTTGTTGATAGTAGGGGCCCGACATGGTTTGATGTTGCTTGGGACCAGACACCGAAGACCGAGGAGGGGTAACTCGGAAGGCAACAACAGAACACAAGGAGGGGTTCAAGGGCAAGGAAACACGAAAAGAATCACAGCAGAAAGCTTACCGATCCCTGGGGTGGAGGAGGGGATCCTGGATAAGCCTGGTATTGCGGTTGCGGTGATGGTTGCTGTTGTGGCTGCTGCTTGTCAGCTCCTGTTTTTTTTTTTCTCTTCCCAGTCGCCCCAAATGACGTCGCGCAATACACGCATGCAGCTGATCTTCACTTACGTATCCACCAGGCCGCAAGGCTGTAGGCGGGCCTCCAGTATATCCCGATGGCGGCGCTCCTCCGTAGGTGCCTTGGTTGCTCGCCATGCTTTGATTCTGGCTTGGAGGCTGGGTCGGAGGCTGGCTCGAACTCTGGGTCGCTGCGATCTTCGAGGCAAACTGTTGATTGTAAGCGGGGGGCTAGAAGAGGGGTAGAGGGAGTACACCTACGCCCATCCTTGATAAAGAGGGAAGAGTTGGGAAGGTGAGGAAGGAAGGCAGTGAAAAGATGACGACAAGACAATCCACGCCACGCCCAATGGGGGAAAGCTGAAGATGTCGGGTTTGACCTTCAAGGTTGCCAGTCAGATCGCGTGGTTCTAGTGGGGTGCACAGCCTGGCCATCCTTTCGCATAACCGCCCTTTTTGCATGTATGTTTGCTACTTGTATATTTTTTTAACTGATAACCTTCCAAAAACCTGGGCCAACCTGGTCCTATACAAGGCTCTCGTTGGGCAGCTTCGGCCTCCGATTTGAAGTTCCGGCCGTGCAGGAACGCCCCACCACGCGGCTCTTGGCCCATTGTTGACCGTTTATATATTTATAGATTTTATCCACAGCCTTACAAACCCACCAGTCTTGCTTTTGTAGATACTATTCACGATGCAGATGCTTGAAATAGGTATGTCTTGCGTACAAGAAGACTTCCCAATGAGCATACCTAGAGCCCGTCTCAAGTCCACTTGTTGAGCTGGATATGATAATCTTGGGAAACTCGAAGAAAAGCAAAAGCATGTATAGTCCGGATATGTGCTTCCATTGGGTACCTTAGATTGCTGGCTCGGAATCACCCAGTGCCCAGTGTTGTCTATCCATGGATTCTTTGGTTATGCCTCGATAGATTTCCAGATGGGAATCCTTCTCGGTTCCTAGCCTAACTATCCAGAACAGTAACGGGTTATTATCTCCTCCTATAGCGTCTTCAAGATTCTTCAGATCATGAATAAAAAACTGATAGTTGAAAGAAATAAAAGACAAGGCAAGGAAAAGTGTAGAAGGGAAATCCGGAGGAGTATAGAGCGTGGGACTATTCGGAGTATTGAAGTTGGGCTTGGCTATGCACAGCTTCGGCGGGCGGAAGGCCAACAGGGATTCTACTGGTGCCAGCCTATCTATCAGAGCTGCATAGTCATTACAGCCGTCCGCCTTCTGTCGGTCGCTTGAAATTCGCTTAGTTACCAGTATTTGCTTTTTTTTTCCCGGGCTGCAATTGAGGGGTTGAGCGATTTCCTGAGCTGAGGCAAAGCTACTTGTTCATTCCGTCCCTGACTACAAAGCGACTTTAGACCCAACTAAAGAGTTGTCTATTATGAACTCCAATTCGTTCGGCGACGCGAATTCTGGATATCAGATAGGCCGGACTGATGGAAGGGTCGGGAACCACTCGATTTCTCTCTCGGGTTAGTAAACAAAAACAAGAAACCACCTCAATCTTGGCTGATCACCCTGCCGCGACTCAAACAGAAACCTCTCAAGATCCAATATATCCCATTTTCACAGTGCCATACAGCCGTAACCCGGACTTCATCCCTCCCGACGAAGAATCATTCAATGTAATTCTCGACAAGATCTCCGAGCCTGGATCTCGAATCGCTCTCCTTGGTCTAGGTGGTATAGGGTAGGTCATAAAAAACTGGACCCTCTACAGTTACACAATTCTGACACGGCGAAGAAAGACACAGATTGCTTTGGAAATATGTTACCGAATACGCGGCTCTTCACCAAACACCGGGATATTCTGGGTTGTGGCGACTAGCGCAGCTCGAGTAGAAGAAAGCTACCGTGATATTGCAAATTTTGTCCGAATCCCTGGTAGGGAAAACCCAGAGGCCAACATTTTCCGGCTCGTAAATGACTGGATTCTGAAGAGGAAGGGAAAATGGCTTCTAGTAATGGACGATATGAATGAGGAAATACAGCTCCACGAAGCACCGCCAGTCGCCCAGGAGGATGCAAAAAGCAAACCAAGTTCACATTTGCCGACGTCCCTTTGGTCATTCATTTCTGAAAACTCCCAAGGATCTATCATCTTCACAACACGACATCAAAACTCGGTAATTAAAAGAGTTCTTGCAAGTGACATCTTTCATATTAATCCGATGAGGGAGTCTCAAGCTCTCGCTTTGGCGAAACTACATCTACCAGAGGAAAAGGATGGAGAGATTAGAGCGCTCATACACCTGCTTGGAGGTTTGCCCCTTGCTATCATTCAAGCCGTAAAATACATCAACCATCAGTCTCCCCGGCTTAGCATCTCCATATATCTTTTTTTGTGCCGAAGCTCTGAATCCAACCTAAGACTGGACACGTCCAATCACTTAGATCATTCAAAACACCTTTCGACGTTAATGCAAGTTTGGATTGAAGCTTTGCGTGAAACAAAACCGGCAGCTATAGACTTGTTATCATTGATAAGCTTCTTCGGCTTGGGAGGAGTCACATCTAATCTTCTGCAAAGTCACTCCCATGAGAAGAATCCAGGCGTGGAAGATAGCAGCAGTAACCTGGATGACAGATTTTTGGAGAGCAACACTAGAGCTTTGCTATCCCTGTCCCTCATACGAATATGTGATGGGAAGCGTTATATACTTCATATCGCTATTCGGAACAAGGTGAGAAATCGCCTTAAGATTCAAGGTCAGGATGAGCACTGGAGAGGAGTGTTCATCAGGAACCTTTCCCGCGAGTTTCCAAAATCAGACTTCAAAAGCGAGCTATGTCAGCCATTGTTCCCACATTTGAAGGAAGCAATCTCGCAGCGCCCAGTTATAGAAAGTGGAAGCTTTCTGGAATGGGCTTCACTTCTCCACCGGGGCGCAGAGTATGCCTCGAAGATGAGGAATTCCACGGATATGAAACAGATGGCCATGAAAGCTGTGGAGGCAAGATATACCGCATTGGGTCCCGACCACACAAAAACCATGGACTCTTCAATGCTCCTCATCCAAGCATATTCTCTTGAAGGAGATTGGAAGAGTGCCGAGTATCTGTGTAGCCCTCTGGTGATTCGTTCCAAGCATATACTGGGAGAGGAAAATCCTAGAACCTTGAATGCAATGAATTCTCTCGCTTTGATAAAGTGGTACCAGGGTCAATGGCAGGAGGCAGAGATATTGAGTCGAGAAATCCTAGACTTTCGGATAAACATGCTTGGTAAAGATCACGCGGATACCCTTACAAGTCTGAGCAATCTGGCTCTTACATACTGGAGCCAAGGTCGATGGAAGGAGGCAGAAGAGTCACATTTCCAAGTGATGGAGGCTCGAAAACACAGTCTTGGACTTGAGCATCCAGATACCTTGACGAGTATGAATAACCTTGCCAGTACCTTTTGGAACCAGGGTCGATTGAAGGAGGCCGAAGCCCTAGGTAGCAGAGTACTCGAAAGCCGTATTCGCTTGTTTGGCCGAGATCATCCGGATACTCTCATCAGCATGAATACTCTCGCATCAGTTTATCGGGATCAAGGCCGCCTTGATGCTGAGCCGATATCTGTTCACGATGCCGGTACCTACACAAGTCTAAAAGGGCGATCCCATCAGAACACACTCGGTAGCATGGACAATCTTGCATCTGAATATCGAAATCAAGGTCGCTGGGCCGAAGCAAAGGCCTTGCAGTCACAAGTTCTTCGGACGCGCAAGGAGGTCCTTGGGGTAAATCACCCCGATACCTTAAGAAGTATGAGTAACTTGGCAACAATTTGCTGGCACTTGGAGAATTTTGAAACCTCTGAGGTATTGCAACGACGTGTACTTAGTATTCTTCGAGAGTCACTAGGTCCTGAGCACCCAGAAGTACTTGCCGGCATGCGTGATCTTGCATTGACTTACCAAAGTCAAGGGCTACTGAATGAAGCAAAAGCAATTTTGCTAAATGCTTTGAAACTTTTCCAAAGCACGCTTGGTGGAGAACACTCAGATGCAATTCGCTGCATGGGAATCCTAGCCTCGATTTTCCTCGCAGAGGGCCGATTGAGCGATGCTGAAGATCTTCAAGCTAGAGCACTGAACTTGAGTGTAAGGGCCCTGGGCAAGAGTCACTCGACTGTACTTGATAATATGCATTCTCTTGCACTGATTTATAAAAAGCAAAATCGGTGGCATGATGCAGAAGGGGCGTTCCGCTCAATAATGACAACTCGCCAGAGCATTCTTGGGTCAGAGCATCCAGATTTCCTCACTAGCATGGAAAATCTCGCATCATTACTTTTCGATTTGGGCCAATGGATGGAAGCCGAGACACTGCAGAGCGAGGTAATAGTCAGTCGTGTGAACTTGTTTGGAGACAAGCACCCATTGACACTCAAAGCTAGTGGTCTCCTAGAGTTATATTCTATGAGACGTGCCGAAGACCATGAATCCAGCCCTGGTGGCCTCTCAGATCAGTCAGATTCAGCGTCTATTGATAGCAAAAAAGCTGCCTTTGAAAATTCAACATTTCATAAGTCAGATTCAATCACTGGGGTCAAGCTATTTACCTCATATGTGTTGAAAAACATCATGTTCCGAAAACTCTGCCAAGCTGCAATTTTGGAGCGAAATTACGAACAGGCGCGCGTTCGCAGGAAACTTGGGAAGCTTCTTCAAAGGTTTTCATCTCACTTGAGCCGTGAAACTCGAGCTACAGAGCATGCCACTATTGTGCAGTTCATCCGAGGCGCTTCGCTCAACATTGCAAGCCAAATCCTCCTCGATCTCGAGGTTGCAAGCTCATCAACCAAGATCCAAAGTTTTCAAAATTTCCAAGGCAGCATATATGACGCCAGGTCTCTTCAACCAGGGCAAATTCAACATGAAAATCTAAAGGATCCACTCAAGACTTCGAGCAGCCTCTACAGCGCCTCCTCAACCCCAAGAGCCATCACCGGCATCCCCTCTTCCATCCTCCTTCACTCCGAAACATCCACCCAAGAAAAGGACCACAAAGCACCCCCAAAATCCGAAATGATCGCTCACGTGGGAAGCCTCCAACACGGTGAACGCATCGTTCCACCCTGTGACCGCTGCCGCCGCCTACATATGGACTGCATCAATAATACCACCGCCTGCATCGGCTGCACCGAGAAACATCGCAAGTGTTCCTGGCTTGATGCCAAAGAAGACGAGCCACGCGCCAGTGAGTCTGATGAGCAGTATTATATGAACCTAGAAGGGTCCGAGAAACGGGAACCAACGCTTTTAGACGGTCTACAGCGTGGTTGGGACTTTCTCTTCAAGACAAATGCGTTTGAAATACTGAAAAGCGAGCTTTTCGATTATGTTTACCCTTCCTTTCGCTCGATTTTGATGAAGTGGATATCGAAGAAACGACGCCATAAGAGCTTTACTGAGAAGCAGTTACGAGACCTCGAAGTTCTTGTCAGCGAATTACAACACATTCCGCCGAGTGACATCTCTATAATCCTAGAAAAGACATGGACTATGATAAACAACATCAAAGGAAAATGGGAGAATTTCACAGCGGAAACATGGGACTGGTGGCCTCTTGAGCCCTATAAACGCCCTCTACTGAATGGTGAATCCCGTCTAGAGTGGAGATGTGTAAGTAAAATATCAATATAGACTGAAGCTTCTGCTAATCAAGCGATAAAGTGCTGTGGGAAATTGCGATGGGCCGAAGTTCCGCAAGAATTTGCAAAAAAGATCACCAGTGCCCCAAAAACCATTTCTCAGCCTGATGTATCGATGAGCGACTCCTTCCAGTCACTCAGATGTATTCCCGTCGTCAGTTCAAGTACTAAAAGTGAATCAAGTCATAGTTCGATCAGAAAGACAGAACAGACTGTTTGTACAGACCCGTCCCTTTTGCAAAGGCGACCAACGCCTCAGACCGGATCAAGAAACAACGATGAGCACAATCTTCATATTTTCCTTGTCATGATACAGTTTTCGCTGTTTGGTAGTCCTTATCGACTAGCTCAGACATCCGTGAAATCTATGAGTGACAATGACTTTTTCTCATGGATTCGAACAACGTATAATAGTCACCGGGGATTCTTGCCAAAATGGTTTGGAGTCTATAAATATTCGCATTGTGAATTTTTCAAGGTCAATCTATCCTCTTTCGACTTTTGTCCAATCCTCGGTGATTCTTTCTAACTTCATCACAGTTTCAACGATTTTTGCAGGCTGTTTATGCTCCATTAGGTGCGGAATACCCCAGCCCGGAAGATTCATCGTATCATTTCAAACCCAGGCCTATTAGTCCAGACCCTCCCTTGCCCCCCGAGGAGTTTCGCCATTGGTTCGAGAACGCATCTTGGCATGCCACAGTCTTTCAAAAAATTAAGGAGCGTCTCTACAAAAATACGTCCTGTTTTAGAGGCTTCAACAATGATGATGTTGTGGGTCACTTGCTTCCCAAGCGTGATACTTTTATTGAGGAGCAAGACTCTTCGCGTGAGATCTTCTGGGGTTTGTATGTTGTTGAGACAAGATCAATTGCGATGCTAGTACTTTACAGTGTCTTTTTCCTGATTCCTTCATTGTACTTCTTCTTTGCATGGCTTTTCTCATGGGGGCACCATGGAGATCTCCAGAATGCTGCAATCCCGCTCTCGGTTTCAATAGGTCTTCTTGGGATTTTTTGGGGGTGCATTATCTTGAACTCACCCAGTTACGAGGTTCGGCGGAAACCCATTTGAAAGAATCAAGAAATGTATCACAAGAAAACTCGAGCAACTGATAAACATCACCTCCACGGTAACATGGCAAATCATGTAGATACCCATTTATTTGTAATTGAACATCCTCGGGGACCTTCTGCTGTATATTCCCGCGTATTTTCAAATGCATATAACTTCCAAGGTTGGTATCCATGGATGTACTACGTACATGGAATACCTTGTTCTTCTCCAACGCTGTGATTGACGGTAATTGTGTACATACCAATTTGAACATACAGAGGGATGCACAAGGGAAGATAAGTTTGTACGTTCAAATACAAATGATAGCGTATGCACGTGTATTTGAAGATACCTAGGTACGTAGGAAGTAAATCTCCAGGGCTACTATTTAGTGGGTCTGTTTGGCGCGGAAAAATTGGATCCAAGTATATAAAAAGTGGGGAGCTCAACAACACCCTTAACTATATAATTCCCTTGGTTGTATCGGATAATAATAGACATGCACACAATTTATCTACCAAGGTACGAAGTGCATTTCACCGACTCTTCTCGCTGGATGATTTCTGTCGATTCCTTCCGCCTGGATCCCATGACGGCGATGACCTCACGTAGTACAGATCAACAACCCACTAGCGATAGGGCTGTCAAGTCCCTGGCCTATGAATCCCCACATCTACCATGATCGGCACTTGATTCAACCTGGTTCTTTTGTGGGGGTTGAAGCAGAGCTGCCCGAGTAATGGGGGCTGTAAACTATGGGTGGGCTTACGAGCGCTGATGTCACAAAGAGATGGCATCCCATTTCCGTGGGTTAAGACCACACTAGATCAAGATGCCTTCCCTCAAAATACCTGGTGCCAATGTCACCTCAAACTTTGGGGGAAAAAAACAGTTTGATCAGCTCTCCTTCGAATTTTTATCCTGAGTCACCCCTCCCCTTTCCTCCTGGATTCTCAGCGCCTCGTCAACTGAGCAAGGGGCCTCTGTTTTACTGGCCCCCGCTTCTCTGGCTTCAGTTTCCTCTCTTCATAGTAGTCACATCACTCGACATCATAATGTCCAGCCGGGTTTTCCGAGTGGGCATCCTTGGTGCCACCGACGCCCTGGACCTCACATTCCTTCCGACCTTGCACTCTCTTACCACGCTCTTCAATATCACGACCATCCACGCCCACGATGGCATCAGCACAGCTGAAAAATACCAGAAACAGCTCTCGATTCCGCACATTGCCACTTCTGCCGATGAAGTCCTCCATAATGCTGAAGTCGACCTCGTACTGAACCTCCTCCCTTTCGAATACCACGAGAAATACACCATCGCAGCCCTCGAAGCAGGGAAAAATGTCATGGTCGAGGCACCTCTGAGCCTGAGCATTCACAGCCTTCGTCGCATCAACGCAGCCACAAAGACAGGAACGGCCTCGAACAATAACATCGCTCCCAAGGTATTCGTTGGTTGTGCTCGCAGATACGCTCCATGCTTTACGGATGTCTTCAAGAAAGAGATCGCTAGCTTGGATCGCGTGCAGTACGCGCGTTGCCGCAATATTGCCGGTCCATCAGCAATCCCCGCCGTGCATGAAGAATTGAAGAGCAACCCGAATGGACATACCAACTGGGCGGGGAACAATCAAAGCAACAATGGCACCAAGGGATCCACCAACGGTCTCCATCTTGGCAGCATTGACAGCGACGCACAGTTTCACAAATTGATGCTGGATATCTTCGAATCAACCGACGATATCACCCCAGACCGCAAAGCATTCTGTCGGTTCCTCGGATCTTTAGGCTGCTACGATCTGTCCCTAATGCGCGAGGCACTGGGTCTCCCCGATGCGGTAGCCAATGTGTCTATTACCGACCCATTTTACTCGACGATTTTCCACTACACAAATGTCTCCAAGAATAGTCTTCTTCCGAGTCGGAGCGACGGACATCCGTTCACGGTCATGTATGAAACGGGTATAGATGCTGTCCCGCGCAGTGATGCCCACTTGACCGTCTACGGGCGTAATAAAACGGTTTCAATCGAATACGACATGCCTGGCACGGTAAGCTCTATGTGTAAAGAAGGATCAGTGCGGGTTGTCGTTGAAGAGGCGGATCACAAAGTCCAAAATGGCGATGGTCCTGTTGAAGATGATGCCGCGGCTGGGGTTAAGAGAACAGAGTATAAGAGCTCATTTGCGGAGGCGTACGAACGGCAGTTCCTGGCTTTGCATGCTTACATTTTTGATGGTCCGGAAGCGAAGACTTCAACTGAGGATGCGCTGATGGATTTGCGTATGCTTCATATGATCTTTGACCATTACGATCGGCAATGCGGTACCATCCGAACCCCACTGGGCTAAACTGCTTTTTCAGCTTTTGATTTCAGGTGTTTTTTTCTACGATGAAATCCTTTGTTTTCAGGGTTCTTATGGATGACAGTTTCTATTCTGCTACATACGGTATCACTTTGAAGCTTCTAGAAATAGCTTGATATGGGACAGTTCAAACGCATTTTGCGTGCCCTTTCATTGTTATTTGAATGTGCGGCCTTATCTTCCCTTGTACATTCCTCTGTTCAAACATACGTGACTTGGTATGTACACAAGTACTATCAATCGCAGCATTGGAGAAGAACAAGAAGACCAGTGTACCCGTGAACGTGCTCGATCATGGATCAATTGATACTATGTGTATTCGAACATACGCAGGAATATACAGCAGTCCACGGGTAGGTACCTGGGGATGTTTCAAGGTTCGAATACAAACGAAACCGTTTGTACCAAAGTGGTTTAAAGTCAATCCTAGGGCATCAGAAATTGACATTTCTACATGTATTCCTAGAGTAGTTCCTGGAGGCTCAGAGATGTTTGGCATTGCTATTCCAATAAAGCTGATACTAGTCTTAAGAAGCGATGAAAACGTAGTGGAGGTTCCAAGGCTATGCTACGTGTTCAAAAAAATTGTAAACAACTGAGGCAGAAGTCCAATAATACTCCTACCACTCTCTGGTCCTACCCCAAGTCGAGTCCCAATTCGAGTACTTCGAAACAGTTTTCGCCATATCCTCCATAGTTTCCGGCTGGTCATGGTAGGGGATCCATCCCGCAAGCCTATGTCTGATCTTACTCTCCCACTTGTCCCACTAGTTCTCTTTCATCGAAACGTTTGATACCTCCTCGAATACTATTAATTTCTTTCGCCAGATGTAGCCCCTCCTCGATGTAGTCTCCGATTTCATGTCTTTGCTTCAATTTCTCAATTTGACGAGTAATCATTGCCTTTTTATCAAGACGGGGGAAGCGCTGCCTGAGGGCATCGCAAAGACGATCAAGATCATCGATAACTTCCAAATCAAGCAAATTAATGTAATCGCGAGCTATTTCAGTACATCCAGCGCGGATGGTAGTGACAATGGCATCGTCCACGGCAGCATCGCGAGTATGCAGCTCGAGAGAAGCCTTGAAATCCGCGGGGCTCACCCATTTGTATCTGCATTGCCTGATAAAGATCTCAACATCCTCATCCTGAGACCCAGAAAACTCGGGCTGGCCCTGTGATATCATGGTGGAACTTGTGTTGGGTAGTCTTGGTCAGTTAGCAAGCCATGATTCCCAAGGACTGGGGTTGAGCTTGTGGTTGCTCGTGTACAAACCTCAGCTGCATACTTTAGAATCTAGGTAGATCAGCTAACGAGTCAATATGACTGGAATATTGAAAATTGTTGATAAATAGTGACAAGAGGTTGTTGTAGGATGTAGAATTTTAGACACTTTAAATAAATAGAATTTTCCTAGAAGGAAATATCCATTTGGCGCAATAAACAACTACCAAACGAGGAACAGAGAATCCAATAGAGCCTTTTGTTATCCAAACTGGGAAGTTCCAGCTTTCTGTGGAAGAAATAAAGGGACCGATCTGGAATAGTCAGACTGTTTACTGCAGTACAGAGCGGCCCGTACCGCGAGCAGGCGGCACCACCCTGGGTCTGCTAGGGCCGGTCACAGGGGGTTTTGGTGGAAATTTGTTGAAGAATTCTTATTTCTGGTATGTATAAGTTGGTAGGAATAACTTATGATCAAGCAATTTGGGGTCAGCGGAAGTAGATCTGGACCCAGTAATGGGTCGTTTTCTGTTGATCCGGCAGAGTCAGGTCCTACTAACCTCGGGATTTTCTCTGGCTATTTAGACATCAAATCTATGCTTTGACTGATTGAATATCTCAGATTGCCCCGGAGTTTTTGAGAAAATTTACATCATTTGCATCGAAGCGCTAACCTGGCTTATATTTTATTTCGTATATGCACAGGATGTCCATTAACATCCCCAAAAGCTAGAACTCTTGTAATCGACCACTACCGCTTGCCCTTTTTCTTGTTCTTCTTAGCGTTATTTCCTCCTCCCCCGCCACCACCAGCAGCCTTCAGCTGTGGGGCAGACTCCTCAACTTTCTCAGAGACAGGGCCTCCCTGTGTCCGTTCCGCAGCACGTTGCTTGCCCTTCTTGCCCTTGGGTCGGTAAGAAGAGCGGTCACGAAGAGGCAGCCAGCGTTCAGGATCAGGCTTCTTATCAGGGTTGTAGTCCTTTGGTAGGCGAGACTTGCGCACGCGTTTAGCAGGTTGGCCATCCTTACCGGCGGCAGAGCGCTTGCGAGCTCCGGCAAAAGCCGCTGCTGCAGCGGCTGCAGATGAAGCTGAAGGCTGAATTCCAGCAGACTCGAGTGCGGAAACATCAATTCCGTCAATGAGTTCATCGACCGCGGGGAGTCCATCGAGTTGTGATTCAATCTGGGAGTAATCTAAGGTGGCCTTGGATGCAACGTAGCCAGCAACGGCAATTCGGTCATTCGAATCTTTCTGGTAAAGGGACCGGAAGAGCTCTCCTGCTGTGTTGAGATCTGAAGAGTCTTCGGAGTGAAGGAGGGACTTGGCAGCGGCACGGAGCAGAGACGTTGGTGGCTCGGCCCTGTTACGCCAGTATGAAGCAGCCTGGGCGAGAGTCGAGCGAATCTGAAGCTTGCGACCTTCGCGCTGGTACAAGGAGATGAGGATACTAAGCAAGCCAGGGTTGAAGCGAGCGTCTTGATCGGCTTCAGAGATTGACTCCTCTAGGCTTTGGAGTGAACGTTCTATAGCGGTTATGGCTAATGTCGTATTTCCGGCATCCACGTAGAGCTGCACAACTGTCAAAAGAAGGCCCAAATCCTTTGGCCTTCTCTCTAGGAGAGGTGCGATCTGTTTTAGAGCCTTCTGACCCTCTTGGCCTTGTGCGTGAGCCGCTGCGTTGTAGACTGATAAGAGATTTGTACTCGCATCAGTGGAGGGGTAAGAGCTTTTAGCCAGGCCCTTCGCTGTTGACCGGATGATTCCATCGTACTTCTGTACGAGGAGGTCAGCAGCGTGTGAGTTGCCTGTGAGTGTGTTGCTTTGGTAGTCGAACAATCGATCATTGTCCGTGGCGTCTGGGGTTTCGTGAAGGGCCTTAAAGAGTATGTAGGGATTGACTGCAGTCTGGCGAGCTAAGACAATGTTGTTTCGCGCGATCTTCTTGGTAGACAGCTCGGAGATGCTGAGATGGAAATTAGTTATGACACCGAGACAAAGGCAGTGGGTATATTTCCTCACTTTTCCACAGAAATCTCGTTGAGAAGAGACTCGGCTTCTTCGGTCTTCCCTTGCTGAATTAAGACATATAAATATTGTACTGCAATTGGGAGCAACTCTGCGGCTTTATCCTCAGGCGACAATTCCTCGGACGTTTGACAAATGTCTATTAAAGATCAGCCACAGTCATTGGTTTGTTTCCCCGGAAAATCTCACTTTTCGCTCGGTTGAGAAGTACCTCGCCCTGGCGCAATTGTCCCTTGGCAATGTTCAAGCAAGCGGCGTTGTAAGATGTTTCAAATGACTCCAAATCTTCCCGCGAAGGTCGCTCGTGGCGGACATGCTCCGACTCTCCCTTCCATAGTAGCTGAGCATCAGTCGCCCAAGAGTTGATACTCAGATCATTCGCCTCGTGCGATGTATCTCCTTGTGCAAGCTTTTCGTAGATATCGGCCGCGCGGCGGAACTGCTCAGCACGGTAGCTCTGAGAGAATAAAAATATCAGCACCTGACAGTATCTATGATAGAGAAATAGAACATACAACTTGAGCCTCAAGGTGACTAGCACCACGAGATGATCCTGCCTGAGACACAGCCTCCAGAGCCTCCTCCAGTTTCCCCGATTTGTACAGCACATAGGCATACTCGAACCCAGCTTGCTTCTTCAAGTTATCGCCTCCAGCTTCCAGAACACGTAGCGCATCGTCATATCGATCGAGTTTCAACAGGGCAATGACTTTGATGTGCTGGGCAACCAAGTCGTTCTTAGACTTTGCGAGTGCTTCGTTGCAGGACTGAATCACTTCTTCATGATCGTCAATCGATGCCCGCTGCAAGAGCGAGCTAAGCGACTGCGCGACCATGGATGCGGTTGCGCCGGTCAAGCAGACACGCAGATGATTCTGGGACGGTCAAATAGGGACCTTTGGTGACTTCAAAGAAAGGCAATTGGGATGTGACGGCCGTTGACATCCACTCCACAAGACCACAGTGTGCGGAAATAATGCTTCCCCATCGGGTCTTGCGCGGTGGGGATTTCTGCCCCGCCCTACATCACGTGTAACTATGTGGACATTCGCTATATAACATGCATGATTTTATTCAAGTTTTAAGTCCACTAAAACTTACTAACGATAGTCCGAAGTATGTGATAGAAGTAAAGCTGTACACAAAACGATATCGGCGATATTATCGTCCGCTTTTCCACACTACGACACGATACCCGATATTCCAAATGTTTGATGATATCGTATCGTGTACAACCCTACATATAAGTGTCTTATCACTTTTTACTTGTATATAGACAGTGCCCAGTGGCAACCGTGTTGGTGGGATTGGTCTTATACCACCGTCTGGGCAGTGCAAATTCACTCGTGCAAGGATACCTCGGACGACAATGCTCGCTGGATCTCTTCCTCGATTCCATGTCCCCCGGGGAAGCCACCCAGGGAGTTTACGGGTTCTAATTGCTTGGTACTGAGCATTGGTGCCTCATATTACAGACCCATAGCTTGCGAGCTTATCTTCAGTGGCTGCATCAATTTCGATAGCTTCGGGTAATTTAATGAATCCTTGAGAGTGAGCGCACTGCATTAGTGACCCAAAATGACATCATCTGCCCCTTTTGGGGGCTGGAGGCCGCGACTCGACAAGAAACCCCGAGAGCCTTTCCTCATTGGTCAGCTACCCAGAACTATACGGGATTTGAGATGACTTCAGCATTGCTGAGGATTCCTGGAATGACATGAGTCTTCCTATCATCTCTCGTCGAATTCCTCGGTGTCGGACGGCTCGGGTTACGAATTCGTAGATAGGACACTATGAATCCAATACCTTTGACCATAATTTTATCGTTGGTCCTCACCATGAATTTGGCAATTTCTATTTTATTGCTGGGTTCTCCGGGCATGGGAGCCAGCAATCGCCTGATTGTGTGGAAGGGGGGTGTCCGAGTTGATTGTACATGGAGAGTTCAAGGCATTGGACCTGGGTGTCCTAACTTATTCGTGTATCTCTGAGGGTCAGCCTCTAGTAGAGTGTGCTGTTATCTGATAAATTTGTGTGAAATGCGCATGGACCTCAAAATTTGGTCTTGTTAAGCTCGTGCCCTCTAGAGAATAACATATTAACAATAGATCCTCAAATTGATGTGTATAGATGCTGAATGAATGTTGTTCTCATATCCCGGCTTGATGGAGAAAAGGAAAAGTCATGTTAGCTGATTCAACAATTTGTAGCAGTGCACCAATTCATTTCGAGTGTGTCAAAGTTAAACTACTATGATGCTACGTATTTTTGAATTTTTGCGGTAAGAAACCAAGCTGGCAACTTCAATATGGGATTTTTGATTTCTTAAATACTATTTTAATTTGCAGCATAATCAATACCAAATTCACCATCAGAATTCAGTCTTCATCTTCATCAGTACTCCAATATCGATTGTGACTTGGAGCCTTATCTCTAGCTAATCCAAAAGGTGACGTGATCGTGTGACTCTGGAGAAATCTGTAAATTTCATGGAGTAATGGGCCGCTTTCAACCCGGGGGCGGCCCGCTTGCCCAGGTGGCCTGAATCAGAATTATGCAGCACTGCAGTGAGATCTCTGGGCGCGGGCGCGGTTAATGGCCAAGTTGAGCTGATCATCATCACCAACGAAAGCTACGCTAAGGTCAAGATGCCGATCGAGTTTTCGCCTGGAAGTCAAAATTCAGCCGCACCAAATCTTCCCCAAGCTGCCCGGTGGTGTTTCTGGGGATATGACGTTTCATTTTCCAAAAGCGACGTGTCGATATGGCAATGCCTTCTTTGGGAATTTTGTTTCACGTTCGCATGTACGGAGTATAAATAGCACATATGGAAAGCTGCAATGTCCCTTTGTTGCCTTTCCCTATGGCCGAATCTCTAAGCATGTACAAGTTGTCCTTTTAGAGAACTTCGTACATCGTTCCATCATACCTAGGTAGGTGCTACGCCCAATGGCAGGGCCGTTGCTGCCCTCACTCACTTCACCATCAAGTTGTGGTCCTCAGGTGTGCCGGTTCTCCTCATCGTGATACGAGTAGATCGGGGAGGACCGAAAATTGCTGCCTGCGATATCTATATCTAGACATGAACCTTGTGCATCCACAAGGCAGAGTTAGGTCTCGTAAAACTGAATAGGCAAACAAATTCCTTGATCCTTCGACAGCGAAGTTCTGTTGCTTCGTGGAGCGAGGCTCCGATGCATTAAGCCAAGCAATTGTTGCCATCGCTTGCCTGGCGACCAAGAATAGCTTAACTCTTGATGCAAAGAACAGGTGGATCTGCGACGGTTAAGGGGCTGATAGGGTCAATTAGGGAGTCTCCGCCCGTCTGGGGCGCGCGCGATGGAGACTGAACTCCGCTGGTCTCCATTAGCCCCTGGACCCTGAAAGCCAATCTAATCTACTCGAAATAATAGCCAGTCAGGAGAATGTACATAAAGATGTTTGCGGAAACATCATCCGGATATGGAATAGGCAATGTGGAAAACCTACCCTCGTCCACTGGGGAGTACCAGGGCAGGATTTTCTCCATACACATATGAAGAGGATCCTCGCTAATGCGTCGGCTATGTTCTGTATGGGCCAACCGAGGGGTCGATCCTGATCGACAGGCATATGGTCTTATTCAGGCCGATGAGTGGTCCGATGGGAATGTGCCTCAGATGTGTGCAAGGGAGATTCTGTGGCGTTAAGGCATTCCGTAAGGTCTGTCGGGGCCTTGTCAGGCCAGATAAGAGACCAGTATCTTATTATACTCGCTGTCAAATTGAAACCCTCCAAAACGAAACCGGCGAACTTGTCCAACGAGGACATCAAACTGGGCAGGCGTGACGCGTGGACGTGGAGACATACGGCGGAAGTGGATGCAGCTCCAGCGAGTGACGAGCGACGCCATGGACGGCGGGCTTGGCGTACCCGGGGAGTCAATGTCATCGCACTTTTTTGGTCACACCCAACACTGCCTCGCTCAGTAGGAGAAGGGCTCTGCAGACATGTCTCGCCTGACGAAGCCTACGAAAACATTAAGTGGAGACGGGGGAGTCTTAAATTTTAGTTGGAGTCTTAGCGCTGGGCGGGAGGAGGAAACCTTGGAATTCCCCTTTTGAGGAGGAATTGGCCTTTCCCGTTGCGGATTTGCATATCCCCCCAATGCTTTCTTCCTCTCCTGTATATAGCCTTGTACACGTATCTCATCTCCTCCTCTCTTCCTCTCCCGGTCGTGTTAGAGTGTCCTTCCGCAATGCGGATGCTCTCTCGGTGATCTTTCCTGTATACGAGTACGACGCTTCCGTCCCTTCAACACCGTTCTAGGCTTTAGTCCCCAATCCCACCTTTCTTCTGAAATCGCCTGGGAATGCTGTTCCAGTCGCGAGACAGCGTGATCCCGGCCTCCTGGGCCTGGAAGAAAATCTTACGATTCGCTGTGGTCTTCACTGCCATCGCCACGTTCACTGTGATCTTCTGGCCGTCCGCCGTCGAACAGAAATTCCCGCTTCACGCCGCCGCCAACATCACCGTGGCCAACACCGTCAAATGTAACCCCGATATCGACTTACTACAACGCCTGAAGATCAAGCGGCTATCTCAGTACACTCGCCGCGATGTCATCGTCAACGTCAACCCCGCCCCCCTGGCCATGACCCAAGTCATGGAAGAACCGCTGCTCGCTCTCGAACGCGCCGTCCACGACCCCGAAGACCCGGAGTTCTCGCCCATGGATGGCTGCCAGATTCCAGAACCTGTCACCTTGCAGATGCCCCAGCCGCCTGCGAGGGCCGACGCTTCACATATCGACTTCGGTGTCGCCACCTCCGTCTCACGACTGAACGACTCGCTGGATGCTTTCGCGCACTGGGCCGGTTATAACAGGGCGCGCATATTCGCCTTGCTCGAGCCATGCGACGATGCAGAGGAGGGCGTCAAGTATGTCTACGCTAAAGCTCAGGCGCTAGGCATCGACCTGACCATCGAGATCTCGGAGGATGATTACCTCCGCCGCTACTTCGCGCTAATCCCTCTGCTGGAGGCGAACCTACGCAACGAAACAAAGTGGGCCTGCATCATCGACGATGACACATTCTTCCCCTCCATGCCCGCGTTAACCAGCGCCTTGAGCGAGTACGATCATACAAAGTCGTTGTACATTGGTGGGTTGTCGGAGGGACTGCCGCAGATCGCGGTGTTCGGGCTGATCGCGTTCGGCGGTGCAGGCGTCTTCTTGTCACGACCCCTCCTGTCCGAAGTTAATGCTTTCTATGACGAGTGTGAGCGCATGGATTACACTGGAGACCGCCGTATTGCAAATTGTATTTACCTGTATACCCAGACCAGACTAACGGTCGACCATCGGCTGCATCAGCTGGATCTGAAGAATGACGCGTCTGGATTTTTCGAGTCTGGCCGTGAGCTGCCGCTTTCTGTGCACCACTGGAAGTCGTGGTTCAAGGCTGACATGCCCAAGCTGAGCACGATTTCAAGCCTGTGCGGAGATTCTTGTCTGCTCCGCCGGTTCCACTTCAAGGACAACTGGGTCCTAACAAACGGATTCTCTGTTGTCCAATACGGTTATCCGATTGATTCTAAGGATATCACGATGGAGATGACGTGGGAGGACCACAATAGCGCTAATGTGGAAGCGTATTTGCATGAACTAGGTCCCTTGCGACTCAAGGATGATATGAAGGTTAGCTTCTTGTTGCAAGATGCCCAGTTGGAGGAGGACGGCCGCGTTACACAGTGGTATATAAAACGTGACTTCATGGGTGATGAGGTTCTGGAACTCTCATGGCGGAAACGGTAATCGCCAGTTATAAGACCTTTTCTCTCGCTTTTTGCATAGACTCGCGCAGGTGTAACTTGATACTTCTCATTGGTCCGGCGCTTGGTCTTGGGCATTTTCCTGTTTATAGATTGGTGATACACACCTGATACACACCCCTTATGTCTACGTGGTTATAATGAAAACGATCCTGATCTAATGATACACTTCCCCTTTCACTTGTAGTCCCGCGTGTGAAATTAGTTGAGGAATTTTGAGTTTGAAGGCTGTTCAACTCCTACTTCAATCTTGTTCTCATGTCACTGTTCTTTGTAACTCTGTAAAAGACGTTTTCCATTTGAGCTGTGATGACCTATGCCTTTAATGACTTTAGAGTACCAGCCTCCCAAAAGGCCACGGGCGGAACATACTGGTCGCATCCAGGCCCTTGGTACCATGATGTACACACAAGATATCGCTCTTCTGGGTGAGTCTCGTTGGATTCTTCAAGCTCTTGTTTCTACCGCGGTCGGTTTTTGTCTAGAGACAGCTAGGTAAGATCAAGCCTAGGAAATAGAACTAGCGGTACCGTGCGCCCTCAATGCTGGTGTATTGACCAATTAAAATCAATCAGTCAGATGGCCTTGCATGACCACTCCTTCCCTCCGTAAGTGATGGCCAGGAATAACAACAAGTGAAAAAATAATAGATGAATGGAAAAAAAAAAACATACAACAGTCAGGATTCC
>KZ118970.1:0-20335 GCA_002153405.1 Mycosphaerella populi pn0402 | reverse complement strand
ACACCCTGTGGTCGTATGTGGAATATATCTTTTTATTATACAACATATTGCTTTGTTAGCTACCCTGATTTGGCAAGTTGGGAAACTTCGGGCCCAGCAATCCCCACCACCATCAATATCGTAATAGATTTTTTATCTCTAAATATAAGAGAATTCAAAATGTTTCGGGAGTATATAGACGGTTTTACGAAGTTTGGAGGTCCGTTTAAGCGCATGTAAGCAACGAGGTGCGTCTGATCTTTCTACCTAGGTACATCTCCAAAAATATATATTTATGGATCCGTCTATGACTACCTAAGAAGAGTTCTTTGCGGAATTAAAGGGCTTCATTAAATGTAATTGGAGCTACTTTGAAGAAAATAAAGGTCAGGTATTTGATACGTTTCTTGATTGGTGTATTTCAAAGGTTAATTGGTTTGAGAAAAAGAGAGTGCTAGAGGTACGCCGGGGTAATTGTTGAAAATCTAGAGTATTCCAAGGTTGGTTCTCTCCTTCCGGTAGACAAGCAATATTAGATATTCATATAGTACCCATTGCCATGTTCTTTCCGCCCGCGCGAAGTGAAGACTACGTTCAAAGGCCCAATAGTGTAGGTAAATGTATCCTTGGAATCAACGTCAAAAGATACTCCATCCTCTCCATCCGCGAATGAGAGGTCGAACTCGTATGCTACGCGGGCGATAAAGCTTCGAAGTTGTATAAGTGCGAGCTGTTTCCCGACGCAGCTGTACCGGCCTGTAGGATTTTCTTAGTGCCCACTCTAGACAGGTTTTACTGACAGTCATTGGGGGGTGGGGGGCGGGGTTGTTATTTACCTAGCTGGAAAGGAAAGAATGCTTCTTCGTGTTTGATCAAATCCTGTTTTTCATCAAGCCACCGCTCAGGCATGAACTCTGATCCAGAAGGAAAGTTGCGTTCGTCACGCCCGATGACATACTGGGGCGCTACAACGATGGTACCTCCAGGAATCCAGACCTCGTCAACACGCAGACCTTCAGGCGGAGTCACTCTAGGCTGTCCACTTGGAACTGCAGGCTTGAGGCGTAGGGTCTCGTTGATGACAGCCTCCAGATAAGGAAGGGTTTGGAGCCTTTCGTTTGTCAGTTGCGATGGGTCCGCAGTGGCCCCAAACGCTCTATCGAGTTCCTCTTGCAGAATTCGATATGCAGACGGATTTCTGGCAAGATAGTATACCGCATGCGCGAGGGTTACACCCGTAGTATCAATGTAATTATGTTAGGGCTTCTTCTTTTACGGAGATGTAATAGACGACTCAACACACCTTCCAGCGATAATCAAGAGACGACCATCTTCGTTGAGTGCTTGATCCCCGGGGGGTGCACTTGGGTCTTTCTCTTCCATTGCCTTCAGTAGCCATGAGATGACATTTGTTGGAACCTTTTCTCCGACTTTCTCGCTATTCGATATCCATTTCTAGACTTATTCGTTAGTGAAGTCAATTTCCTTGAGACAAACTCGATGATCGGATTTCCGAAGGAGTACTGTATAAGATATTTACCTCTTTCTGTTCCAAAATCCTATCCTCGCAGTAAGTCATGAACTGCCCGTACTCTCCCACTAAATTTCGGATGGCGCCGAGAATGGTCAGAATCCACGGCGCGGGCTTTAAAATCCCGAGAAACAACATTTGCCCATGAAGCTCCTTGATGGCAGCTTGCTCCGACCCGTCTTCCAACTGGTGAAAGTCTTTCGAGAACCCAATCAACCCCATCACATCGAATGCAAAATACATCGACCATTGTGAGGCATCGAGTGGTTGATTCAGTCTAGAGCGAATTTTGGTGGCAAGGACCTCGACCTTCTGTTGAACACTCAGCTCGTAGCTTGCGATTGCTATAGGGCTTTAAGCTGCAGAGCTCTTTACAGTGTTTATTTTATCGGGGGCTCTGTACCTTTTGTGCTGAAGGCGTGGTCCCAGACCTTCCTTCTGCGACGGTGTACATTGGGATCGCGGGTGGAGTTCAACGAAGTCTTTGACCAATCATCGGATACATGACTATACCATGGAGATCGCGTACAGGCTGATTGTAATCCATATAATGCTGACACTGCTGATGCCCGGTTGATCGAAATCTCGCGAGGCCCTGTGCGGACAAAGTCTCCGTATCTCTTGTGCATATCCTGAAGATCCAAGTGATACTGAGTTCGTTTGATCGCTCGGTGAACAAGAGCAAGACGACTCAATTTGGCGTTCCATGGGCCTGGGAATTGCCTGAGACTGTGGAAGAAAGCTCGGTAGACCAGGATACTAATTGTCAGTCCAGTATTGAAGCAGGCTGTGGCGAAAAGTGCGCTTCCAATAGCATACGGTACACTCAGAGAATAGACCAAAACATAGTTACCACACAGTATCAGAAATGATGTTAAATATAAGTACAAGAGAGAGCTGAGCCGATTGTCGATTTCGAATGTGCGGATGCACTGATGAAATGCGGCCCCAAGGACAAGAAATGTGGGTGCGATTCGCAAAGCAGTTGGACTTAGAAGCAATAAGAAGTTCATTGCTACAGCCATTCTCCTCGAGAGCTGTTAGGTGTGCAGCTTAGAGGGCTTAGGTTTGCCTTTCTTTAGGCTTGTACAGAGATAGGGGTAGCAAGTTGAGTTGCGAGTAACTTTCGCCGCCAAATGAGGGAAAGATGATTCTGCAAACCCCACTAGGAAAATGTTTTGCACTAGAAAGGGTATCTAAAGAGACTAGTCTGTTAGTCTGGAGCGTCAGGCTGACTGTCTCGTTGGCTCCGCGTTGCTGGCTCAATTCCCCACAAGAAGATAGGTCATCCGGATCTGCAAAGACCTGGTCAGAGATATCAATTGGTCCGTGGAGGTGTAGTCACTATCGTAACCGAGTGGAGAGAATTCCTGTTGGTCCACGATGGCTTTGGCGCTGCATTAGCCAGTGCGCTATGTCCCGTGCGACGCCAACGGTGCAGGCTGAGATCTCAATGCTTCCGCTCTGGTCCTATACTAGGGTATCTCTCAAACGCACACGGCGAGTAAAGAAAGGTGATTTAACTTGTTGATCTGTTAGAAACAATGGCGTAGGGTTGTTAGTTCTCTTTAAATTGACAATGAAGATGATCTTGATCTAAGGTGCCTTGACATACGGGGCTCACGGGCCACTCTGACAGAAGTTATCTGATCTGACTTCTCAATTTGATTCAACAAGGGTCGAATTAGGCTTAACTTTAACAATTACGCTTTTTAATAGCTTCTCGTCAACTAGATAGAATTAGTATCTGCCTGTTATAAATCTGACTCCTTCTTTCCCCCCGGTCTCCTTGCGACCAGCAGGATTTGTCATTCCTAGTATTTTCTGGACCTTTGGCAAATCATTATTCTACATTTTAATCTCAAGATAGAGTGCATCGTTAAAACTCTGGACAAAGATGCTCTGTGCATAGTGTAGTTCTGATGAGCCTTGGAAATTCGCGAAAGAGTGAGCAGGTGCTCACCATGTAGACTTACAACATAGCATATTAAACACTTTCCAGCATGACCAATCTCAAACAAGATCTAATACAATTCAGGGCTATCTCTCTCTCATGTCTGACGAAGCTGCTAGTCCATTAGCTGTGCCAAAGAGAACATCGAGCCTCCTTGAGAACTTACATCCCATATCAAACTGGTAGGATATTTCTGCCTTTTCACACACAGCTTTTCTTTTTAGAAGAGAGCCGACTTGTGCAATTCTCGACCTTCATATACAGTGTATAAATGGCAATATTCCTAGTTATTCTGATATTATTACTATTCAGCTATGTGTTTGCTTCCCATTCCCTTGAAAGTCTTCTGGGGCTTTGCGGCATATGAAATGAAAATGCTAAGTATGATTGTGATATCCGAATTGCTACTCAGACCAAATGGCGGATGACTCTTCAAATCATTCACAATCAATCTTGGAGGTTGGCTCACGACTCAATCAGTTATCTTCTCCCAGGGCTTGGACTTTGTAACCAAAAAATAGAGTTATTTCCTTCATTGTCTTTTGATTTAATGCTGTTCATTTCTCAGAAGAATATTGTTTGCTACTGGCCACTCTGTAGAAGTAACGAACTCTGAAATGGATTTGGATATATAATTTCTATTTTTCATATGATGATGGGGTTTGTCAAATAGCTATGAGCTATGCTGGCAAGATTTAGTATGAACGTTCTTCTTTCCAAGGTTGCCAATTATAACCACCATCCTTCCAGACTGATGGAGTTCGAAGACATCCGGTGAAGTAGCGGTCCGCTTCGGAGTTAAGAATATATGAAATCAAAAACATTCTTCCAGTGCTATTATTCATGCGTCTCTGTCCTAGAATTCCAAGTATATAGAGCAAATTGAGCCGCCCATGACGGGCAAAGCGATTATGGAGAGATGGACATATGCATCTCGGAACCATGGATGAAGCGTTCCTCTGTTCTGGGGATACTATAGTAGACGCTAAGCAATTGTCGGAATGTACTTGCCATAATATTAGGCAAGTGTCGCAATAATAGAGCTATATTTAGATAAATCTGCGGACATAACGTTGATGGGCTTCTGGGCATATTTGGTACTATTATTACGTATAGCCCACTGATAAATCAACGGAGTAGCCTTTTCCTTGTGAAACTTCAAAACAGCCTTTCGGCCTTGGAATACCATGCAAAGGCTTTGTGCATTTAGCTCGCTCTTGTTTGATTACATCTACTGATGCGAGCATGTGCAATGTTGAAGACGAAACAGGGGTCTTGTCTATTCTACTGTTGTTGCTGCCTAGTTGTTGTTTTATTCCTTTGGTCTCTCATGTGGGGACAACAAAGAAAGTCTGGTTATCAAATACTAAATCTAAATAGGCAGGACCTACTAGTAGAAGATCAACTTACAAAACCGCCATCTCTTCACGCTAAAGCTTACGTCAAGCTTACGGTCCATCTCTACCGAAACGCTATCTCCAGGATAAGATATTTTTGGAAGAGAACCTGTGTGAATGCAACGATACACAGCCTCCAGCTGTTTCGAGTAATGAGAATTCGAAACGCCATATAGGCACACACCCTATGTTCTCTGCTACGCAGTAATGTCACGGTCGTCATTCGACTTCTTCAAGGAGCCAAGACCGCCAGGGGGATTTGCTTGTTTCGCCATGGTAGATCTCAGACACTGGTCACTGACCACTAGCACTGCTGAGCACGCGATGTTCTTTGTCTTCTACGGGCGTTCCAAGGGCGTTCCATGGCCGTGATTTCCCGTCATCTAGGTAGATCTCAGCCGCCACCCAGCGACCCGTTTCAATTGCATGGAGAAAGAGATCTGCCGATGCAAGTAAACCCCGCTGTGGTCCACAGCGGCTCCCCTGTTTCTCTTCTCGAAATCTCCAGGGATCCCTTCACCGCAAAGCGAACTACGCAACTAGGATCCCTCGTTGCACAAGCACCACAGGACATTGGTCAGGAAAACTACGGTGTATTACCCACTGCTAAGCTTCCAACTAGCTTGCTCTTCGATCGAGCTATCCAAAGAGGCTGCTGACGCGTCGAAACCTAAGCCAATCCCCCAGTGCGGCAAGAGATTGGGAGCGGCATGGTGCAGTTAGCGACATGGTGAGTGACCTCCGGCGCTCGAGGCGCCTCATAGTGCGGGAGGATCGACCGGTCGAAACGGGCCAAAGCTGGTAGTTTAGAATGCTGTGGACTCGTAGTGGACTTGCGGTGGAGCATGCAGAAGTAGCTCAGAGTATTCTCCGAAGAAGTTTCTACTGGGTCATAGTAGGGCGACAAACAACGATGCGTATCTTGGCGCATGACTCAAAAATGCGGCAGAGGAGGGGCTGGGTCGCTCTGCCGACAGATCGATGCGCTAACAGGGCCCGAAATACGCACGGGAGGGATCGAAGGCGTGGATTTACTTGAGATTGCAATTTTTTTTTTTTTTTCCATATTGATATGGCCTGGATAGGGAAACGCGTGGGCCTATGCACGATTTCCCCAGTGACATCATGTCCTTTTGGGCAATGGTAATCAAGGGCCCTAGCGTGGAAGCCGTTGTTTTTAGTTTCTTTTTTTTTTTTCTAGTGGATTTTCCCGAGTTTGTTTTTTTCTTGACTAACTTGAACTAAACCGAGTTATTGAATCGTACTAAGCCATTTGGTCTATGTTAGGGTTATTACGACAACCCTCAAAGAACCAAACCCCTTAATCTAAAATACCATCTCCCCGAAAGACTGCAATCTATCTTCACCCCCCTGAATCCCCCTTTTGAACGGTTGGCCAGGCCAGGGGCTGCCAGCCAGCCTCCTTGTTCTACTATTAGCATCAAATATGGAGCCTAGCGTAGTCCTGATACAGCGTAACGCGTCTCAGCCACAACCATGTGGAAATCGCCCCGTGCTAATAGCCAATTATAGTCCCGCAACTCCCTTCCCCCCCAGTCCCAGATGCTAAGCCCACCAAATCAAGGAAGGCAAGCCTCACCTTATGTGCGGATTCATTGGTGCTATGGCCATTTGAGACACGGCTCCTGTCGGATGAACTATTGACTCTTGTAACGTGTGTCGGCCCAGATAGCTGCCTGTTCTGCAGATTTCTCCGCACCGCGAAACGTTCCCACGGCTGATCGTTCATCAGAGGAGGTCAGAGGGGGCAGATCACGGCCAAGCGTTGACGAAGGGAATTGGGTAACTAAGAACGCAGTATGGAGTCGCTGAGCACACTAGTCATGGCACTATGCTTCATGCCAATCATACTCGTAGAACCGCGCAGTACAGGTCTCTTCGGACGCTTCTTCCCCTTTGGGAGGGTTTGGGATTCCCGGAATCTCTCGTGCTAATTATCAATGCCTTGTTGTTTACGGGCCGCACACTAAACCATCCTGGTGGTATAAGCCATCTCCCGATCAATCTGGAAGGAATACGGCACCACGGAAATTTTTCCCACGATCGATATGCTACTTCCTTCCGGCCCAGTAGTTCTTCCTGATCATCCAGGATTGTCCTTGGCCTCGTTCCTGCCCATAGTCACCAGCACATAAATGGGGGGATGTTAGGGCTCGGACCTCTGCCCGTGCACAATGGAGACGGGGCAACCGTTGTCCCAATTTCAATCCTCTCGTCTGCCGAGCTTCTACGGTCCTTCGAAATTCCTTCTGGCGTCCTTCCAGAAGGGATTTCGAAGATCAGGGGTAGTCTTGGCAATGGACTCAGAATCCTTCACGTAGCCCGTCCCCATCTGTGTGGCACTGGAGTGGATCCTGTGAAGGCTGAACTTGGCCGAAGCGATATGGGCAGCGTGGGCACTAGTAGAAGGTTAGTCTTGATACGGGATAGTGTTAGCCTGTTTACGGTAGCCACGAGGAGGTTGAATCAAGTCTGCGGAGTAATAGGGGGGAAGAATAGGGGGAACGATGTGCGAGACCTCATATTACCAGCAGGAGAGTCTCCACCCCGTTGGATCGACCACAAATCCTAGGACGCGTGCAGGTTGCCGGGGTGGGACTCAAGGAGGCAGCAGCAACAGGACTGGGTTGCACGATTCATTAGGGCCTGCACGACTCCGTACGGAGGTAGAAAACTATGGTGAAACGAGCCACTTTGTGTCCCGTGTGTCTAGCGGTTTAGGATCGCCCCCAATTCGAAACCTTCTAGAAGGATACCGGGAGAAGCCCAACGCTTTGATTGATCACTTTCTTAGCTAGTCGGAGACTAGCTATGCCTGGAGGTCATTTTATTAGTTCGTTCAGTCGTTGAGAGTGGGTTTCTTTTTGGGTTATCCACGTTTGGTTAGCAGCGGTGGGCTTTGGGGAACAGACTATCGAGATGGTGAAGCACGACGCGGATCCAAATGATCAAGCGATGTTGTTTTGCTGACCACAGGTTGACCTGTCGCACCTCGAAACAAGTCCTTGGATCTGGCCGCTTGACTTGATGCGTGCAAGGTGCCCATGTACACCCATGTGGCCGGCGCCCTTGTGCCACGTTCCCGGGGCAGAAAGCGAGGGTTCTTTCTTGATCTGACCCTCGTGCTGTTGCTTTTTTTAGCGGATAGATATGCATCTAGTTCTCAAGACCCTGTCAGACCAGAACGCCCGACCACATTGGCTTCTTTGACTAAAGGGGGGGGCCTGCGTGTTGCGGGATATCGTCGTTGGCCCACATCTGCCCGATCCCCATCGTCATAGTTGATTGGAAACCTTGTTCACGCGGACAATTGTTTCATATTAGGTTAGTTGACCGAGTGCTAGAAGCCGTGTAGAAGGCCAATGGAAGGAGTTAGAGCGGACCGAGGGGGGTTGGTTTGCACAGGAGGCCCTCTCCGTTGGATTCTCGCACGCATCGTTGATTCAGATCGACATGCTATATCTCGTATCCACTGAGCTCAATCCTTTTCTGGAATCCTCTCTTTCCGCTTTTGTTTCTCGGGTTATTAATTATTTGAAAAAGTGGAGTCGGAGACGCTGACGGGCCCTTCTGGCGCCGCCCTGTTTCCTTCTAGCGGCCTTCTCTGGGTCCAACTAGAGGCTGCTAATTTGCTAAACATGCCCACTCAATGCAGGGATAGCCTGTCTAGCGCGACCACTCTTTTGCTGGGATTATTATTTTCTCCAGGTCTGAGAATCTATCCAGAAAAAGGAGAGAAAGCGTGGCTTTGATGCCACCGCTTTGAGACGCAAAGGGAGATACATGAAATTAAAATCAGACTCATGAGATAAAATCCATAAAATCTAAAATGTAGAAATTAGAAACAAAAAAAAAAGGAGCTTAGATCACAGCGAGTATTCAAGTTCCAGTCGTCAAGAGTGGGGAGTTGCAGAAACATGAGATGATGTAGACTCTCTCGGCACCTACCACACCTAAATACACCACCATCACCATCTCATTGTGCTCCCTATTTCCCTTTTCTCTCCAACCTCGCTCTCTCTCTCTCTCTCTCTCTCAATTTCTTATACCTCGCACACCTGCCCCCCTTTGCCCCTTTGGTCCATTCCGGAGTCTTCTTTCTAATCGCAATCCGATCTTTGTTCCAACTCTACTCCAATCTACCCCCGAGGCTTGTTAAGTTCAAGGTACGTGCTACAATCTCGTGTCCGTCGTGGACACGTTGCTCGGCCCCGTGGCTCGTTCGCGATCTCTAGATCTTGCCCCGAAGTGACGAAGTGCCGCACGTTCTCTCGCATCGCGTCCTGGCTTCCCTGGACTCTCGCAATCCTAGATGGTCGCGACGGCAGACTCCCGGAGGGAAGCGTCGCGTTCTGTCGCTATTGATCCCTAGTCTCGGTAAATCTCCGGGGCTGACAGTCATCACTTTCGTGCCCAAAGCCTGCGGATGCCGGAGACTTCAGGATCACTAGCTGAGTCAAGCTGGGACGGCCAAACGGGCGCGACTGACCCACATTACTCTCCGTACAACGATGGTGATTATTGACATTGAGCTAACTTTTGGGCCTTACTCGCAAAAGACTCGCTACCCCCTCCATCAACGTCTCTCTCGACCCGTCGATCACCCACATCCTACCCCCGTTGCTAGCCGGCTTTCGTGCCTGCATCTGATCGATCCCTGCACATCGCGTGCCGTGCCTCCTCCGTTGGACAAGAGACCGCCAAGTCCCGGATTCCTCAGCGTCTCTCCAGAGCCTTCAACCTTGAAACCCGCGTGCGCTAGGCTGTGAAACGTCGACAATTCATTTTGTTGCTACGTATCAGAATACTACGCCACAGAACCCCTTCCGTGCCCACAATACACTTTTTCAGCGCTATCCTTGCCCACGGTCCCTTGATCGCTGGGTCGGGTCATGGACTTCACGACCATCCTGAACCGAAAAACCTCTGTCGCCGCCGCCGCCGCCGCAGAAGCTCAACTCCACCAACAATACCTCCAAACGGCGCAAATGAACCACCATTTGCACCAGAACCCTTCCGCCATGAAGGCCGAACCAGGCCCCGGGGACAATACTGTCGGTGCATACCCTCCTCACGCCGGTGTTCCAATGGACTCGGGACTCGATTTCTCCTACTACGCTCAGCAAGGTGCTCCTCGGAACATTGGCTACGTCCCTGGTGGATATGCTGGTGACCCTCAGATGCAGCCCACGCCTGTACCATCCGGCAGAGCTACTGCCGAGGCACCCCCAAAGACTTTCCATTGCTCAACCTGCAACAAGGGATTTGCGCGTCGCAGCGATCTTGCTCGTCACGAGCGAATTCACACCGGTGTTCGGCCCCATGCCTGCGACTGGCCTGGCTGTGGAAAGCAATTCATTCAACGTTCCGCTCTCACTGTTCACTCCCGAGTCCACACTGGCGAGAAGCCTCACATGTGCGAGCGATGTGGCAAGCCCTTCAGCGACTCATCTTCTCTTGCCCGACACCGCCGTATTCACTCAGGAAAACGCCCCTATAAATGCCCTTACGCCAACTGCCAAAAGACCTTCACGCGACGTACGACTTTGACGCGACACCAAAATCACCACACGGGCACTATCGAGGAAGCTGCTGCCGAAACCGAGGCTAATTTGCGCCAAAACAAGGAGCGTCACGGGCCTGGCGAGGGAATGTTCCCAGACCATGGCTCCATTCATGGCTCCATTCATTCTGCAACCTCCTCTCCCGCTCAACATGCATCCATGTCCCCGGGTGGCGATCTGCCGCCCTTGAATATGTCCCGTTCGGCGGGTGAGTACTACATGGGAAGCGGGCCTATCCCACCACACGTGCGGGGAGATTTCTCTCAGGGCAGCCCTCGTGCTTCACCAACAGCTACCTCGCCATCTCTCTCGAGCTTTGGGAGCGCTCCCCATGCCCGCCCCGCCATGACATCCCACCCATACGCTCCTCCTCAGCCTCTTGAGCCCCCAGCCACCAGTGACCATCGGCCCAACAGTGTCAACGGAAGTCCGCACATGACTAGCATGGGATGGGCTTCTCCCTCTCATGGCAGCATGCCTTCGCCAGGGTCAACCAACGACTTCTCGTACCCTGACCCTAGTGCTCCGGCCTATCCCACGGGTATGCCTCACCACATGTACTTCCCAAACTCGACTCTTCGTCGACCTGGCAGTACTGAGCCTGGTGAATACGAGACTAAGCCGCGGATGGACCACGCTTGGTCCACCCCGGTGTAACGCGAGTTACATATAACCAACTATCTCCTTTGTTTTGAAACCTTATGACCCGTTTTCATTGCATATCATCATCATCCTCGGCATCCTCCTTTACTCCCTCCAAATCTCCTCCATATTGCTATATGACTTTTTGTTTACACGTCTGAATTCATTTGTACCTTATACCTACGAGGGGAGCGATCCCCCTGGCGCCAGGACTCGTCAAATCGCGTTGTTCGATTCAAAGGGGCTTTTCATTGTTGCTTATTTCATATTTCCCCAGTGGATTATCACTGCCCTTGTCTATTTGATGCTTTTACGCGCGCGCACACCCCACATTGGTTCTTTGATTTTTGTTATGATTGATTGATTGCGTGCGGACGACATGGTTTACCGAGACACGACCAGACGAGGAACAGCATAGATAGAGCGCGATCAGGGATTTTTACGGGGTCACATTGTTTTGAATTTGGGATCGGACTAGGGTTTTTCGCCGGACCCTAGTGGTGTCTGGGTCTTCTCTTTTCTTTTATTTGCTTTTTTTCCTTTTTTGCGTTTTTTATCTTTTCCTCTGTTTCCTATTTCATTATCCTCCACTCTGATGGGCTTGTCTGGTTAGGGTTGATTTGCATAATTTTCTTTGGCTCGTGTTTCTTTCTTCTCATGTCTATTTCATATCCATCTTAATATGCTGCGTTGTATTGCTAATTCGTTCGTGCTTTGCTACTTGTTTGGGGTTCGAACTGGAAATATGATGCTCGACAAGTTTGACGCTTGAACTCCCGTTCCTGTATGATAGACTCTAGAAAACCGCAGTTGTATTACTAGGTGTATCCATTTTATCTTGAGTAAAGTACCGGTTTCCTTTGGCCTTAGTCGCTTGCATGCAAAGAGAAATGGGCACCCGAGTGGGCAGGTGCCGGCTATTGTGGGCTTCAGCCGCCCCAGGAAATGCATGGTAGACCCAGTTTCCATCGAGACCCAGAGCTTGCGTTCTATATTCTCTGAAAATTATTTTCTCGGCAGTCTCGAGCCCTTCTCTCGTATCAGTTTCACCGTTCAGCGTCCCTGCTCCCGCCCTCTTCTCTGTTCCAAATATTTGCTTCTGCAGATATCAAGCCTTGATCTCGTCAAGGAGTACTGGGTTTCTGTGAGTGTCGACAACACACTCTCGCTATCTGTCAAAGCAGAGATTGCGGGCCATCTGATATTGGGAAAAATCGCCGTTGGCGTTGAACAAGATTACTGGTACATAGATGATCTGCAGACGCTACATACCCTTTCATTCCAAAGTCTGAATCTGAACGTACGAACTTATCTCCCCCTGCACGTTCCTGTATATTCAAATTTATGTGACTTGGTATATACACAAATACTATCAATCGTAGCATTGGAGAATAACAAGAGATTCCATACACAAAGTACGCACCGAGTCATATGTATTTGAAACTACGCAGGAATACAAAGCGGAAAGTCCCCGAGGACGTTCAAATACAAACTTGGAAATGAAAGGATATGTATGGTAGCCCTCCTCATCTCACATGTCTGTCTCATACAGCTATCCTCGGTAGATTACCTTACACTAGATGTGGCTCTGCGGCCCATCCTTAGTAATGGAACAATAGGCATAGAGACCAAAACTCCGTCAAAATATAAGCCATTCAGGGATTTAAATAAGTGTCTGAATTTTGATGATTGTGATCCATTGAACATCATAGATTTTTCGTAATTTTGAAATTGCCTGGTGACTTTCCTTTACTATACGGCAAGACAACAGTTTCGTAAAGACCAAGCTGCCTTGCACACCTGGGCACTTCCCTTCAACTAGCTATCCATGGATTACATGTATTATATTACAAGATCAGCTTGACCGGCAAAGTTCATTTAGATCTTCTTTGTATGTATATTAACTCACACTGGCTCCCGAGTTATTTCTCTTTTCTCGGTCCTTTTAACCTTCATGTTAATCTGAATTCAGAATACTAAAAAACGGTGGATTCGTCTGTACATCATCTCAGTTGGTCTATTTGAGGCATTCTAATACGGCTCGCCTCTTGACAATAATTAGAATTCATGAAGTAACATGGGCTCTAAATGGAGCGGCATATATAAGTGTGCGCTTGGACTTACCCGAAGATAGGACTCATGATCAAAGGCTGTCGAAGCGTGAGGTCTGCTAGGCATCTACCCCCGAGGTCTATCCTAATTATACCTAAGTATTCCAAGGTTACCATATAGTCCCCATCTCTGCTGCCCTTAAGAACGTAAGTTAGTACATCCGAGGTTTCTTGTTCTTGTTCTTATTAGAATCCGTCTCAGTACTAATAATACCGTACTCTCCATCGTCTTCTATGGTCAGACTCGGTCCTGAGGAAGATCCCTGCGAAGGTCCAGCGTGTTCGAAGTAGCTTTCAATGTGCTCCCAATCCTCGTCCTCTACACTCACACCTTTGTTGTCTTTTTCCTCCCTCTCGGCATTTTCCTTCTCCTGTCGGGCCCTCTCCTTCCGAGCCCTCTCCTCCTCGGCCCTCTCTTTCTCATTTCTCTCCCTCTCGGCCATCTCCCCGGCCCTGTCCTTCTGAGCTAAGTTCAAGGCCTTCAAGGCCATACCAAAGGCATGAGGGCCTCTGGCCTGATACTTAGCATACACAAGGTGGGCCTGACTTGCCGCATTATGAAGAATCTCGTCTTCGGTTTTCAGGGGCGGTTTAATGAAAAGTAACATTCTATTCGGGATACTACGATCAGCTTCTTGTGAAATTGACACTCCACTATTTGTCAGAAGCCTAGATTGGACATTGTTGTGTAGTTCACTATTGGTGAGCTCCAATTCTTCATCCGAAAAGTCGATGTTGACGAAGCAACCGCGACTCAAGTTTAAGGAGCTCAGGTTTGTTGTACTGCTCTTGGGTGGGATTCCTAGGCTTTGGTTCCTCGAAGGTGTCTTCGTCGGGGGTGATATCGGTCCCGCTGGGCTTGGCTCCTGCTCCTCTGAGGGCAAGGTTGAGAGGGTTGAATCAGATGTGTTCTCCACGTTCGGGTTCGCGATGGGTAAGAAGCATTCGACAGGGCTTAAAGAGATATTAAAGAGTCTTCTTCTCGTCTTTTCCCACGCGCTGAGTGATAAAAACCCGTCTGGCTTTGAGCTTTCCCCGTGTGGAGTGAGCGCATTGGATGGTTCAAGATTGGCTGGCCTCGGGTTGCTCGAGGACGACTTTTCTGAGGGATCCATTTTTGTTTTAATAGGTAAATTTTTCTTTTAGAAGAGGATAGATATACTTAGATGACAGTGCTACTCAGTTTGTAGTATCATATGTCCCGACTGTTTGGAGGCTGATGGTTCTACGAGATGTGGGGAATGGTTTCTAAGACTGTATTTATATTGCTCAGAATTGAGAAGACAGAAAACAGATCAGGTAGTAAATATACTCCTCAAGCTTTTGAAGGGTTTAAAAAGCTTCAACGCCGTTTCATTCTTTTTAGGAAGAGATGCTTGTTTTTTGTCTTCATTCCCTTTTGATTGTGAAGTTGAGATACACGCAACAACAACCTTATCATTGGGTTGAAAGCTAAATCCAAGGGGGTAAGGTCATTTTGAACACAATGATTATGAATTTGATGAAGCATTCGATGTCTTTATTTAGCTTCGTTATGAGTGATTCGAACATACCTATCTCTCGTTTGTGAAATCTCATGTCACTCGGCTATGAAACATTAGAGAAAGCTTGCCGCTTCAAGTTTGATGTATTAAATGCCACGTTAAGAAGAGCAAACCAACACATTATCAGTACAGCATCATATAAAATCAATACAACGGACTTTTTTCTTCCAGTCGTCGAATCCCTTTGAAAGGATTTCTTGAGTATCCAAAAATCAAGAAGAGGAAATATTTGCCAAGCAACCGAG
The DNA here is from genome assembly GCA_002153405.1 of Mycosphaerella populi pn0402. NCBI lineage: Eukaryota > Fungi > Ascomycota > Dothideomycetes > Mycosphaerellales > Mycosphaerellaceae > Mycosphaerella > Mycosphaerella populi. Next base: position 5,347 of record KZ118970.1, on the reverse strand, counting down.
TTTAAGCGATGGTACCACCGACGCCCCCACAGGCTGTAATTGATGCATCGAGGTATGGGATTCATCAGGCATTAGGTCAAAGATACGGAAATTGGATCGAGGGGCACGACGCTGACATTGAACCTTCAACACCTATCTCCACATTGACATGGGCGAACTTGATTCATCTTTATAATGACGGTAGTTCTGGATTTACAGACGACTCTAATCCTACAGATTCCATTTCCGAGGCTCGAAGATTGGGGTATAGTATATTCACAGAACCTCCGCTTTCCCGTACTATTTACGTGGCAACCAACTACCCTACAGACCTTTATCACTGGCAAGGAATTATTGCACGAGGATTGATTATAATCGGGAGTGTTTTTAGAGCGTCGACGACTCCATCACCACATATGTCCGACGTCACACTAGCTGTCTATAAACACTTCTATCCCGTACAAAGTCTGCGACATATACTCGTAGACAACATAGTGCAACTGGATACCTCGAGATTTTTCAATACACAAATTTCTTTCTTGACAGATTGGCTACCAACTACCTTTGAGCGTGGCTCGGATGAGTATGAGGGATTACTAGGTACGCAATGTGGGAGGCTTATAACGCATATCCTCTTGGGGGCATTTGGGCCAGGTGGTGCCGTAATCGACAGAATTGCGATCTATGGTGAAACCTTTTGTTTACGATTTGATATCACAGTTTTATGGACTGATAGCGCGAAGCCCCGAAAAAAGCATAACCTTAGTCCAACTCCAGGCGCTCCGCCAGACACCTCCAAGACTGGGGAAAGTAAAAAGAAGACCAACGAGAAATCTCAAGGGGAGCCTGAAAGCCCACAGGGACGCAAAAAACAAAGGACTAATGCATAAGCATTCGAATCTGCATTGGAAAATCTCATTTGAGCTTAAAATATTCAATTCTGGAGACTCAAGAGCTCTTTTCTTTTTTCCCATATGGACCGATTGAACGGCGTTAATGGTGAGAAATGTGCGTGAAAATTTCTTTTTGTTCATGTTACGGGGTTCTGCTTTGAATGACACATATTATAATGGGTGGTGCCACGTAGAGTATAGCCAATATGAACCACATTCGGGGAAGAGAGCCAACATTAGATAATGTAGATGAACAGGACAGCAAGGCAGCATGCGGTAAATTGAATGAAGACTCGATTTAACTTGGGTTTGAGCACTAACCCTATGTAATATGCATACTGCCATATCCTTCTAACCATCATAGGCTCAAGGTCAATACTACGACTTCTTGGACCCGGGACATAGAGCTTGCTCTATGCTGTTTCCGAAGTAAGCAGCAGTCTCGTTATAGTCAAAGCAACAAAAATAGGTCCACTGCAATTCTACATTAATTCCAAGCCATGGGGACCTTTGGCGATCTCTGCCAGCAACCTTGGAAGTCCAAGGGCTATTAACTGCAACGCACGAGCACGACGCGCCTGTCAGATGCAAACGCCACAGAGGGGATATGTTCACAAAACCACCGAGGTACTGACGTACAGCTCAGGTGGCCCTTGAAAGCCTGGCTCGAACTCTCAGATGGGTCACACGTATCGTCATCCCGTCGTGTAACATACCACTGCCACCTGCCTCCCGACAGCTCGATGTGTATACATAGTGCCCCCTATCCTGCAAAAGCCAGGTTTTCCTGTGTTTACATAATTTGGGGCGCCTCAGGGAGCCCCTCCGAGCATTCATCAAGCGCATTTGTCGTAGTTTGTAGGCGCTATTTCCATGATATCCAAATAAGGACAAAGATGACGCAGGTGGCAGCGTTGGTGCGACTTGAGAATCTCAGATCTACATAGTAGAGTACGGGGACAGTATTGCCGGGTACCGGTACCAAGGGAGATATGAATATTACTCGGTATGACCTCTGGCCAACATGGGCCCATGAACGGGGGTCGTTGGTCGAGTTTAAGTGTTCGGCTGCCCCATCGGCACCAGTGGAATAGTGGAATGGGTGTGGGGGCTGTTCGCTGCCGACGGCTAAATAAAATACAAAGAACCCCGTTACAGCAAAGACGAACACCCTGGTTAGTACGTATGCCCCAGCGAATGCCCAGCTAGGACAAGCCCTTCGTACGTTGTGGATATTACAATGGCGCACTCTGTATTGGCAGGGTGAGGAAGATTCCATCGCATTGCATGGCGGCCCGGGATGGAAGCAGAGCCAATTCTCTTTTAACATCAACGCCACAGCCGAAATGATTGGCGGAGGGTGCAGGACATGGTTTCTGCAAGGGCTGGCCTTGTCCTGGGTACATGTGCAGCAGCAGGGATCCTGGATTTGGGCATTGGCTTGTCGCAAGAACCATAACAGCTAAGGCGTGAAAGATCGGGAAAACTCTTCGAGACCCGATGGAAAGATTACTTGCCTACGCGTGCTCTGTATTGTATCCAAATATACTCCGTACTCTAAGAAAATTAAGGTACTTTCCGTAAGGCGCCCGGAGGTTTTCGAAACATTCAGCCTGGTAAGAAGCGGAATGTTGGGGGCCGTGATCAGCCAACAAGAGGCAAAAAGGGGGGATCGATTGGAACGTGCTTTGAGCCTAGAGCGGAAAAAGCATTGATATTCTGGCAAAGGCTAAAAATACAATCAAAGTGGACGGGCTATTCCCAGAAAGTTGTAGAGTTATCCACTGCGTGTTTGTACAGAGCCGCAGGTTGAAACATTTCTGTTTGGCGCTTTAGCGTCCAGAAGTTCGATGACAGCGTGACAACGTTTCAGACTACACTGTCAAGGACCACAGCCGAGGCGGTGCAGATACTCAACGCGCAGTGTCTTGGAATCCTACCAATGGAAGACTCGCTGGACAGGGATGTTCGGTATTGGAACTCGTATTTCAGTGGCGACCGCTCGTGGCGACCGCGGTTCTAATCGACGATGACACACGCGACATTTCCACAAGTAGTGGTGTGGTAGAGAGCTTGCCAGCTTGGTATTTGTAGCTATACATAGTCAACGCAAAGCAGTGGTGAATTACTGGGAGCCTCTTAAGGCCAAGCTAAGCTTGGTAGACACGCGATAAACTTGAACTGCCCCGTACTAAGATCCATATCCTGGGCATGTATAATTCTAGGTCGTAAACACTTTGTCTTTGCTTCTCAATGGGCTGTACTCCGTACAGCCCGCCCAATCACTTGGCCAGGAAGGCCGAAGCTAACCCATGTCAAATTTTAGCCGCGACTGGATGCGGCAGTGCTGATGCCGAGTTTTGACCACAGCCATCTTCCCAACCCCGATTTCAACAACAGTAACCACGTGCAGCTTCGTGCCTTGGAATATACCTGGGCAAAGGTATGTGCGTTGACAAGAGCGCAATGGTCCGTGATGAGAAATCGAGGTTCTCGGGCGAACCTCGGTCCAGGGCTGAAACCAGTGTTCGTAGATCATCATATACCCGAATCCAATCACTCGTCTTAATGCTATACTATGCCGGGAGTCAGATCTGCTAGTATGTGATCCTATATAAATACTCAATAATATTAAAAAGAGACAGTTACCATTCTGCGCGAATCGCGGCTTGTGGCTTGTGTACTTGTAGATCCAAGGTGTCTGACCAAGACTAAACCCAGCTTTCCTCAGAAGGTCCCTCGCATGGTCCACAGTATACATAGGCACATTCTATTACGCCTACTACGGCCATGATCCGGACCAGAACTCCAAGAATCGTTTTTCGAGTAATTCCATGGCAACAGCAAGCGTATGGAGATCGCTTGGAAATAGCGAATACCGCAAGCTGCAAAGGTGCTGTTAAACTAACCGGTGCAATTATCGCGCGTCCGGCGTTAGGCTACGGGCTTCACTACGGAAGGATGCGGAGTTGGGGGCGGCTTGGAGGTGGGATGGTAGTTACAAGCAGTTAGATGGATATTGTGGCTTGGATTAGGCAGTCAGAAGGGGTTGTAAGTTGATAAATATCATGGAAGAAAACAAATTGCGTATAAATCCAGTCGAACGATTGAGATCTCCTCGACTTCTGCATGCTCTGCATGCTCTGGTCGGCGGGTCGTAAGGCAATGGGGGTCCCTGGCGGAATCCCCACTGCAACGGAACCCTAACAACTCGCGTGGAATCAGGGCGGAATTCAGTTAATCAGGTAATCAGGCCGATCTCCTCAGGATCTTAGATGCAGTGCAATACTAGCTACTGCGCCTGTCTCAGACTATGTGGACGCTATGGTCGTACGATCCCACCTGGGCTTGCTGCACGCAAGGGGATCCACGGGCATGCCCCGTTCATCAAAGGCGTCCCAGCAGGAAGATATCCTGGGAGATACTCGAGCAAAGCAATATCGAGACGATCGGTTCGCCACGCCCTGTCAGAGGGCTCGCTTTGAGGCCCATGCCCTCCTGCGTTCACGCATGCAGGCGAAGGCCAGTCAGCAGCTTTTTCCAAGGTGTTGGTTTCTTCACTGATCGCCCATACTTTGCACCGCACATTAGTCCTTAGTGCTTCTGTAATAACTCCGTACTTCAATTAGTAATCCTTGGCCTTTCTTCAATCGGTCTCTTCCCGAACGATCTTGATCTTGCTGGGTTCTCCAGGCCAGGCGCAATATCCCTGGGCCTGTAAGTTGTTTCCCCTGCGTATTCTTCGTCGTACACTTGGGCCCAATGAGGTTCGGACTTCCACGACCAACCCGGCGGGAGATTTCAAGCTCCGTTGCACTCGAAACGGTGCCTGAGGGGAAAGGGCATTCCTCAGCTGTACGGGTGATCGGCCGTCACACGTCCAAGTGGTATGTTCCCATACCTGATTTGTTCGAGGCAGATAAAGCGTAATAGACCCGGCCGCACCCGTATGGACCTGTATTATCGGAGGAGGTTCTGGACTTAGCGGGAAGCCCCATAATTCCCTTTGTCCGCTTCTCCTCACCGTGTACCTCCGGATCTTTCCCATTCTTTTTTTCTTGTTGTCTGTACTACGGCCAGACCCATATCTCTTCCCCCCCCCCCGGGTTCTCTCCAGACGGGACCAGGTTCTACGTTCCTTAGAGGGCTCGCAGTTAAGGTTGTCCGTGTACAACGTTACAGCTCTTTCGGCCACCGGAGCAAAGGAAACTTAACAGAGAAGATCTAGACTCAGGTGTGAAAGGGAACTAACTCCTTTGATGTCTGGTAGATACAGACGGGAAGCCCTTCAAAGAGCGGATAGCGGTTCCGACGCGGAGATCTAGAGACGCCTATGGAGAAAAGAGGGGGACAATAGTTCCATTGAGCGAGGAGATAATAGCATCCATTGTACGCCTACCAAGAATTATTAATTTCCAAATCGGCCTTAAATTGTAAAAGGGAAAAAAAAAGAGCGGAGAAAATAGAAAACGCAT